>VDFB02000017.1:393003791-393101277 GCA_007258455.2 Sequoia sempervirens
GTCATAATAACACAAGAAAGATCTCAGAACCCAAACAGATAAACATCGCCCCTAAAAGTATGCAGAAGTAAACAAGACTCCCAATGCAACATACAAGCAATGGATGACTTACCCATAACCCACAAACTAACTCAATTCAATCAATCTAATGTGGTGTGTGTATGCTCAGATAGTTTACTTTTATCGGTTACCCGACCATGATCTTCTCCTGAGTGATACTTCCCCTCTGCCTGGAGAAATGGAACACATACCTGCATCCACTAACACATGCTTGTGGCAGTCAAATGTTCATAATATATGCAGTATACATAAACATCTCCAAATTTAGAATAATTACAATTCAATAACCTTCCATTCACATAAATGCAGTATTTCACCATGAATAACATCAATTGAAGTAACATCAAATGAGACAATCATCAAATGTGAAAACATTCATATTGACAAAAAGGTACAAGCATATTTTATTTATCTCCAAAATTCTCATTACATCCATTTTTACCCTATGCAGTAATAGTAAATAGAAACTATACAATTGAGGTGTAACGCGTAGGGCAAGCAAAACCATTATGTGTTTTGATCCATGCTTTTGATTTTTCATATGTATCTTGATAGAGGTCATGCACAAATAGGAATTCTTCAGTGATCATGTTCTCTACACAGACAGGATCAATTAATATCCCATTATTAGGCTTGTCATCGATTCTTCCAGCTATGTAAAGAGGACCGTCAAGTGCATGTCTAAGTATGTCTTGTGAGAAAGCAATATCGAGCGATATTTTAGTTGGGCCCTTACGAGGTTTAGCATCAATAAAGTTGACCGTGGTATATATATTATCATTCTCTTTATTTTTAAAGTTCTTGTTAAGGATGTAAGCGATGCTACAGAAAAATTTGTATTCCTTGTTCATTCTTAAGTAGCTTTCTTATGTTATCTAGCATAGGAACCACATTAGGACTCACAAGATTTTGCAATTGTTTTATTTCTTCATCCTTCCTTCTTATGTTTTCTTGTGGGATATTACCAATCATTGTTTCAACATCATGCACATTGTTTGTAGGTAGGGAAGTATTTGGAAATGAGGTATGAAAGCTATGATCCATACACTGGTAGAATTTGGAAAATAAATGACTAGGTGACTAAAAATTTTAGTCACAACAACTAAAAATGACTAAATTCTACTAATTTTTTTCAACTTGGCTATAAATGAGTAAATAAATGACTAATTTGGTCATGGACTAAAAAATTATTTAGTCATACAAATAAAAATGACTAAATAGTTAGTCATGCAAATACAAATAAGACAAAAAATTTAAAAATATTTTGGGAAACATAGGGCGGGAGTGTATTGAGCTGCGATTCATTATTCGTTTAGCCTGAGGCATTTTTAGTTATAGAAGCAGTTCATCTAATTCAGAGATAAAGTATTTGGCTTGATTCATTATTCGTTTGACAACTACACTGGCTTGGGTATTGCATATTGGGCAATAAAGATTATTTGGAGAGGACCCGAAGACTTCCAAAAAGGTGAGCAAAGGCAAGGAATTCAAAGTTTGCTATAACGAATTTGAAGTCAGTTAGGCCCTCTACAACGAAGTTGAATTTGGGGACACCCTCTACAAAGAATTCATAGGTAATTTGAAACCCTCATTACATTAAACAAAAAATCTATAGCTTTTTGATCGACAACTTATAGTAGTTACAATCTACTACTCTTAATAATGTTCTTTTACAATCTTGCCACTATTCTGCTTCATAATGTGTTCGAGCTAAATATAATAAAATTTGGGTGTCAGTGCCAAAATAGAATTTCCTCAAATAATTTTGATACATTTTCACTACAAGCACAAATTATCCTTGTGTAAGGTAAACATGTGCTAGATTTACCCACACAACAAGCATCTAAACAAAGATGTTTCCTGCTGCAGCTTCTTGTACCTGTGTAAAAATTTCCTTTGTGATATCAAATTGACCCCTTTCAGCTAGCACAATGGTTGCCCCATTAGTAACATAAACATTTCCTGGTCTCTATGCCAACACTTTGCAATACAGTTCTCTGTGAAAAGCTGCAAAATAATTCCAATTTCCAAGTGAAATGTCAACATAAGAATTCTTTGCATCTGATTCACTTTGTGCAACTTTAATTGTTTCTTTTGCTTTAAGCTAATCATTTGTTTTCAGTTCCATTTTCCAAGCATAAATAGAGCATTTGATGATTTTTTATCCACCTTAAGTGCATCCCCAATCAATTATAGGCTTAGTTGGATCTCATTCCAAGCCTAAGCCATGGTTGCAAGATGTAGATATGCATCCACATAATCAAGAAACTTGAACAATATTAGCCTATACAAAAGATTTGCTTTTTTAGTATCATGTAGTTGTTCAAAAAACCTAGCAAGATTAAATGGTGTTGTGACTTTATTCCATGGTAACTCAAGTGAAACACCACCTTCTTCTAGTTGATGGAAGAATTCCATATCCTTAAAGAGCACAAGAAAAATTGTAGAACTGGCACTGGGGCTTTTATTTATGAATTCAACCCAATTTCCATTTCCTAATGCCTCCATAAAAGTTTGTTGATCCAACTCTAGTTCATCACACTCAAAATGAAGAACCCCAATATTGTTTAATAATTGAATGGGTACTTCTTCTTTACTCTTCTTGAGAATAGACTTTGTTGTCTTAAGAGAATCTAAGGTTGCACTAGTATCTGACGATATTAATAACTCACTCATCTTGATAAATGCATGGGCATCGCGTGGATCTATGGAAGTTGCCTTTCTTAAAATTTCCAAAGCCTTTTTTGCTTGCCCTTACTAAGCATATATATGGCCTACAACTTTTAAGCTCTCACAGTTCTTAGGGTGGACCTCCAGAACCTTTTCAAAATTTGAGAGAGAACTCTTAAGATCTCCTAGCTTCGATTGAACTTGTCCACAAAATCTTGTGGCCTCTAGCTTTCCTTGATTGATGCCATGTAGTAGTGGCGAGTGGTGTCATAATCACCTTTACTATGATAATATCGTGCAAGATTATAATATGAATGAGATTTCACGAGAGGGTGGTCAGTTGAAACAAGAGTTGTCTCAGTCAACTGTTCCACAAGAAAATGCTACCCTATGAAGAAAAAATGGTTTGCTAAATGATTCAATGCCATTGCACGGTACGGGTATAATTCAAAGGCTCTACGTATCTTTTGAATTCCTTCATGAACACTACCTTTTTCACTAACTGTGAGAATCCTACAATTAAAAAGTGCACAAAATTGACCACAAAGATTTTTCCCTATTTCAAACAGCAAAATTGCCAAAAAAATACATTTAAAATCTACAAAAAAATGCAAATGAAATCACTTTGATTTTTGTGCCAAAAAAAAACCATGATACCGTAGATTATTGCTTACTATTATGCTTTGATAGATTTTTTCCAAGCATCCATAGCTTTTTTGAAATCACTTGTTTTAGGCTTTTAGCCATAGCAGTAAGGTAGTGAATTGTTTGATAAAATGCTTTGGTAGACATGTGTGAAAAATGTGGTAGCATACATAAGGAAATGAACTTTGGAAAAAATGCCTCAAAGAAATGTGGTCTCATGGTGATGGAATGCCATGACAAGCAAATTGTTATATATTGTCATGGCATTCCATCACCGTGAGATCACATTTCTTTGAGGCATTTTTTCACCAGTTCACTGCCTTGTCTATGCTATTGCTTACTATTATGCTTTGATATATTTTTTACAAGCATCCATAGCTTGTTCGAAAGCACTTTTTTTAGGCTTTTAGCCATAGCAACAAGGCAGTGAACTATTTGATAAAATGCTTTGGTAGATATGTATGAAAAATGTGGTAGCATAGACAAGGCAACGAACTTTTTGAAAAAATGCCTCAAAGAAATGTGGTCTCGTGGAATACCATGACAAGCAAATACAATTGGAAGTTGATCCCAGTTACTAGTTATGCAATGTGAAGTAATTGCATAACTGCTTAGGTTAACTTTGTAAAAACTATATTGTAATTAAAATTTTGTCATCTATCAACATCTAGTTATTAGTTATGCAATGTGAAGTAATGCTTTGAGTTTAAAAGACATGTGCAATGCAATGTAATCAATAATTTGAATATAAACTACAAAAATATATTTTTTACAATTCATTGGTTAAACTCTCTATTTTATTTGCTCTGTATAACTCTATTGCTATGAAAATTCCTTTCAATTAAAAAAAATAGTTTTTGTCTCTTATTCTACATTTTTTTACATTTTGTCATCTATCAACATCTAGTTATTAGTTATGCAATGTGAAGTAATGCTTTGAGTTTGAAAGATGTGCAATGCAATGTAATCAACAATTTGAATATAAACTACAAAAATCTATTTTTTACAATTCATTAGTTAAACTCTCTATTTTATTTGCTCTCTATAACTCTATTGCTATGGAAATGCCTTTCAATTAAAAAATATATTTTTTGTCTCTCATTCTACAATTTTTTGTTGCTAAGTGTAGAACATTACAGATGGATCAGCATTGAAGGTTGACTATGAATCAATACCATGCATTTGATGGGAGAGTAGCTGATGAGAGGGACATGGAAAAATATCCATGTCCACGTAATGACTGTCTTGGTGTAAAGGTGAAAAAAAGAAGTCTAATTTATTGACATATGATAAGATATAGGCATAGTGGTATAAGCCCGTAGAATAACAATTATTATGAAGATATGATAGAATTGCAGGCTGTGAGAGATGAAGAGGAAACAATGTTAGAAGAATGGTTTGAAGTTGATAGAATGTTGAATGAGGGTTTAAACGATGATTGGGCCAAGTTAATGGAGGATGCTTTAAAGCTTGTGTATGTTAATTGGAATTTAAGTCGTTTGACAACAATCCTTCAAATTATTAACTTGCAAGTGGTGTTTGGTTGGAAAAATGAGAGTGGAGATCAATTATTCGCATTAAGTTCGTTGTTACCACCTCACTCCACATTGCCAACAAAACGAAGTCCATGTAAAAAGCAAATCACTAAGCTAGGCTTAGGGTATGAAAACATACACACATGTGTGAATGGTTGTGTATTATTTTACAAGAATCTTGCAAGTGAGAGTGAATGTTCGAAATGTCATGAAGCGAGGTATAGACAAGGGTTGAAATCTGTTGTGATTCCTAGTTCGCCACTTTCCGGTAATCCCATGATTACTCCAAATGTATAGGTGTAGAGACATTGTTGAACTTATGCAATGGCATGCCCAAAATAAGAGCATTGATGGAAAACAACGAAAGGTGCCTGATTTTTTGAAGTGGATGGAATTTGTTAACAAATGGCCTGATTTTTCTCAAGATCCTCGTAATATAAGGTTGGGTTTGGCTCTAGATGGGGTGAACCCATTCTCAAATCAAAGTACTCTTCTACATACACCATGGGACTATCATAATTCTTCTTCCTTCTTATGTGTTATTTAATACTAGTGTATTGTACACAACATTACTCTCTTAGATTGTTTGCATGCTTATTATGACATGTGGCATTTATTTTTTTTAAACTTTGGTAGCCCATCTATTCACAAAAAATACAAGGATCATTTTTTTGAAAAAGCAAAGCATAGGTACAAAATTGTTACACATAGTTTCTTTTCTATTGTCCATCGTCATAGTTCATTTATAAGGGTTGCCCTATGTTAGCATTAATTATTAGCTCATTTTCTCATTAATTTAATTTTAAACTTTGATAATAGTGCTTCCTTTTAGGGTCATTTTACAAAATTGCATGGGTATGTAAGAATCCCTTTTATAGTTTTGTACATTATGATATGTTTAAATTATTAGGTTTATTTGATGTGATATATTCATTGTTCAAATTAGTAGTTCTAATTACATATTTTTACTAACAATGATCTTATCATAGTAATTATACGATCTCCTATGATCACAATACTTACATCTTAGGATCTAATGCTAATCTAAGTTTTTCATGCCTTTATACTTTTACCTAGCACTTATCATGATGATATCTCATATTAGTTTGTGTATAAAGAGTCCCCATGTGACATTCATGGTTGTTGTGCACATGTCTTATGGGCAATGTTTATGCAGCCCTCAAAACGGCCATTTGACCGTTTTTATTATTTAATTGAAAATAAAAAATGCATTGTATCTTTCTTTTTAATTAATTAATAAATACAGTCAAATGACCGTTTTAAGGGTTGCATAGACAATTCCTATCTTATGACCTAAAGTGGTGTCAATATTGGCATAATTTATCTTATATATTTATGATTGTCAGATGATGATATCTTTATATGTTTTCTTGTTACAATTTCATAATTACACCATTTGATATAATTTTTCATCTTTCATATAAAATCAATTATATTTTATTCAACTAATTGGATGGTTTATACAAGGTTTAAAATGTCATTCTCTTGGATATGGTCATATGAATTGCTACAAGCTTGTTCAATTTCATAGTTGTTGACTATAATGTTGCTTTAGTTGCTTGTGTGGTGTCATTCGATGGTACCTTATTAGCTATCCTTTAGTGGTATCCTATAGCTTCCAAATGTAGTCGCATGTCCATTTCCTACAAGCAATATCATTTTACTATTATATGAATGATTAGTAGTTGCGATTTACTTATTTTTGAATTCTTTATAGATGTTACTCATTAGGTATTTTATTTTGTGTTTGAAACCCTCTTGTTGAGGAATTAATTACAAGGGAGGATGTGACAGAGCAACATATGCATCTATAACCTATCCTCTTTATGATTGTCTAAATATTTTTATTTCATTTTGGCTACCAAATTTTACCTTGACACACATCTTCATGATAGTTCAAATGCAAGTCAAAGTAGAGGTAAAATATAATGATAAAAATTACATATTTTATAATTTTTCCTTATATTTTGGAATTAATTTAAATTTTTTTTTTTTTATCCAATGACAAGTATACACATGGAATGATTTCTACTAAGTGTTTGCACGTAACTAGGAGCTATCCATGCCCATTTCCATCTATACTGATTTATATGAACCAATTTTATTCTTCAATTTTACCCTTCCTACCTTAGCTTAATTATCCTTATGGGGTTTGATATAAGGGATTAATTATCCTTGTTATCTGAAAACTCTCAACTACACAACTAAGTTTTTTTATGTAGGTGCAAAACTAGAGTGAATAGTTTTTAAGGCTGGAAACTATTATAAATCAATGTTGAGATAGGTACCATATACTTTATAATCTTAATATTCAAATTATTATTTATTTTATATTTATTTTATGTGCCCTCATGGACAAGTGTATTCCACTTTGTGGTGGCACTTATTTCATGTGTATTTTGTATTTTGATGCATGTGTAAGAGCATCTATGACATTGTAAGATGCATAAGAGGTTATATAAAAATATTATGATATGTCTAAGAGTATGTACGAGAGAGGTTAAAATATTGACTGTATTTCTTACCAACTTAGGATGAATAAGAATGATTTGTCATGGAGCATCTTAAAGGAGATAAGGGGTCTAAAAGGGAGTATCCAAGTTTGGTGGGATGTTAAGATTAATTTTATCATGTTGACCCATCATAGAAGGGGCATTGGATTTTGGTCTAGATTTAGGTGCTAAGAAATCTTGAGTTTTTAGTTGAAATCACTTTGCGGTTTGGTCTTGCTTTGTTTATTCATTACTTGGGATGGGGGTTGTATCATGTTATTTTGTAGGAACACTATGTTATAATAATATCTCCAAACTTGGTGCATTTTCTTATGTGAAGACTATGTCTTGTTATTGTATTATAACCATATTATTACTATAAATATATTGGTTTAATATTTAGAGGCGAGATTTTTTCTCAAAAGGATTTTCCCATAGTATATGATGTGTACAATATTTATATAATTGAATTTTTATGTGATATTTCCTTTTTAAAATTATTTGATTGTGTTTTCGTGTAGTTCTCTACTCATAGGTTAGTGTCGGAAGTGATTTTTCTCTGTAGTGTCCTTTCATTTAGTATTATATCTTAATGAAACTTATTTCCCATGTGTTAGGAAAAAGGATTCTTGGTACTAATTTTAGTTTGAGTGGGAGTTGTGTGTATAAGAGATCTTTGTGAAAATATGGCAAGCACATCATGGTTGAAGATGGAAAATTTAATGGAATAAATGTTAACCTATGAAATATTAAAAGGAGGACTTGCTCATAGATACATATATGTGGGTTGTAGTCTCGAGAAACAAAGTTGCAACTATGCTAGTGGATGACTAGGCATTGGATTGAAACATAAGAAGCTTGATCATATTATGCTTGGTAGATTTGTTACTCTTGAATGTTTTGGGAGAAGACATCAAGAAGCTATTTGGAAGAAGTTGGGAAACTTATAACAAGCTAAATTCATTGTGAACAAGGTCTTTCCATGGAAGAATCTTTATTCCTTGAAGATGGTTGATGATTATTCCATTTTTTAACATTTGAATGACTTCAACATGCTATGCAATTAAAAACCATTTATGTACAAGTAAATTTTGAAGAACAAATTATTAATCTATTTTTTTTATAGACTATTAAGACAACAAAGAGATGGATATCAATAATACTACCACTAAGTTAACACTAGAAGAGGTGGTGGGTGCTCTTGTCTTAGAGGAGCTAAGATGGAAAATATTATAAAGCTACCAAAGATGCATTAGTTGTTCATGAAAGGTTAAATGAAAAATAAAAGGGCAAGAAAAAGAAGGCCTAAAATTATAAATCTTGAGGTAGATCTAAGTCCTATAGGAGGTCCAAAGTAAAATTTTGGAACAATGGCAAGATAGGCCACATCAAAAAAGACTACAAGGAGAAGAATACAAAAAATTAAAAGGGACAAAAATATATGATGATTCACATTCCAAAACTTATTGAGATGATTTTAGTGATGCATTTATTTTATGTTTGGCTATTCATGCATGTGATGTTGCATGGATGATCAAATTTGGAGCTTCTTTACACATGAATCCACACAAGGATTGGATTTTTTACTATAAAATATTTAATAGTGGAAAGGTATTTCTTAGAGAAAACTTTTACCTCAAGATTGTTAGTCATGAGAGATTCAAGATAAGATTATTTTATTGGAGAACTAAAGGAATATTATAAGTTTTTTCCATCCCAACTTTGGTACAAAACTTGTTATCTATCAATAAGATAAATGATGCAAGTGATATTTAGCGAGGAAGGGTGTAAGATGGTTCATGGAGCTGTAGTGTTCACAAAGAGTTTATATTGGAAATATTTTTTATATTAATGCCAACACATAAATTCAATGTAATTGATTTTTTTTACTTATAATGAAGATATATACAACTTTGGCATAACTTTTTTAGCAAAGATACATGTTTATCGAATTCTCATCATCATGTAATGTGGGTACCTAAGCATAATATTACCTCATAGAGAAGTTTATTTGTCAAGAAGGCTATGTTGTAGCATTACTGCATTGGCCACATCAATGAGAAAATCCTTGGTATAGGATTTGGTTGATTGTTTCCTCAATTTTGATATCTATGAACATTGCATATATGAGAAAAAAATAATGTTTAGCTTCATTTGAGCTCTCATAAATTTAGAATGATTTTATATTTTATTTGTATTGATATTTTTGGTCTAGTTGATGTCCCTTCATTTACAAAATCCTTATATTGCATGTATTTTATTGATAATTTATCCAAGAGGACATGGACTTTTATCTAAATATTAATTCTAAGGTCCTAAATCAAATTAAAGAGTAAGACTCTTGTGAAAAAATAGATGAAGAAAAAGTTCAAGATGTTCAGAATGAATAATGTTGGACAATATTATTGAGAAAACTATGTAAGGGAAATGGTATTACATGTCACATATCCATACAATTTGTTGAGAATCAATGGACTATATTACAAAAGTTTTCTCGAGTCACTTGCACTTTTTTCCTTACCCTATTTTATCCACTGATTATACCTAATTAGAGAAATTCCAAGTGGGTCCCCCTTTTATGGTTTCCAAATGTTCCATATATTTTGATGTTTGTGTTTGTTGTGGGATTTATGTTCTCTCCCCAAGCTACATTTGTGTAGGTGGATTTGGGACTTGTGCACTTTTGCACTAGGTCCCAGGGTTTCAAGTTCCCTTTGAACCTTGACCCCGCCTAGTCTTATATCATTTCCCCCAAACTAATGATCCATGGAAAAAATAGAACTTACAAACTATGTCTCAAGGTCCCCCATCCCTATGGGGCTAGAACCTAAATACCCTTGAACCATCATCTCGTATGTTATATTGAGTGTAGACCCTCAATCAAAATCAATACCTTAGAACCTTGTTCCAATGTCCATATTCTTCTCGATGCCTTGATGCTCTAATATTTTTTCTTTTGTTTCCCTTGTAGCCTAAACCTTTGAGAGGATCTTGCACCTCTAAATCCCTCACCGAGTCTTAATATTTTTTGGTTTCTTGATTCTTGGTCCATCCAAGTTCCTAGTCCTTGGTCCCTCTCTGCTCCTTGTGTTGATTATTTCTATGAGCTAGATCTTCATAGCTTCCCTAATCTCATGCTCTCCTTGGCCCAAGTTCTTATTTCATTCCTTGGATTGTAATCCCTTCCCACTATTCTTATGTCCATGTGTAGAGCCTCTCTAATGTCTGATTAACTTGATGCTACTAGGTAGACACACAACTCAGAGGGTGGATTCTTAACTGAATAGTTCATCTTTCACAAGAGGATGCATTTAATTATCAACTAGGGACTCTTAAACTTTAGAAAATGATGACATAATATATGCATTCATGGATCCTAGAAACATCCTATATCAATGGAGTATAGGTAATTACAGGTGTACAAAAAATTGTAAAAGATGGAAAAGGAAATAAATTTCTAATTCATAAAACATGGGAAATAAATATAAACTGCTACCTTATGCTACATGTACCTATCACTTAAGACTGTAACTATTAAAACTGAACTATAACTAATTCCTCCAAAGTATGAAATCAACATGAAGCTACATAATTCAACCAAAAATACAAAATCACATTCATGAATTATGACACATGTATATAACTAGAAACTACCTTAACTAAATTCAACAATGCATTAATTAATTTAATAACAGGAAAATAAGTAGATTAGAAGTACCTCAAGTGGCCCTTGCTTTTTTTTTAATTCAAGGGGTAAACGCTTTTGACTGGAGCTATGAACCAGATACAACCATTCAACAATATCACCCCAACGGGGTTTGAACCTTGGTGGCAAGAACAACAATGCCACCTATAAACCATCACACCATGCCAATACCGGCAAGTGGCCCTTGCTTGAGTTGTTACTTCCACAAAAGTTTTCAAGACCTACTTATTTGACTTAGTAATTCATGATATCAACTAATTCTCTTTATTGCATTAAAACTTTGAACTCTTACAAACAATCTAACAAAAATCCGTTGATTTTTTTTATTTAATAACACATATATATTGTTGTAATTGGTAACAAAAAACCAACTAACAACTAGAAACAATGATCAACAACTACTGGCAACTAGATTTACTCCTCAATAATAGATCCCACTATATAGGGTTTGTGTGGAGTTATTCCTCTAGGGCTGAAAATAGATTCATAAAGTATTCATCCACTCTCCCTCAAAGATAGGGAGAGGACTTAGTCTTTAAAACATAAAGAAATAATTATGAAGGAGTAGAAAATTTTGATTTAGGACTTTGTGCTTAACAATTAACTCCCATAACAAAGACGTGTTCTTGAGGAAAATCACATCATGAGTTAGTCCCATTCAGACCAAACTTCTTCTCCTCCAAGTAGTCATATTCGATGAACAAGAATATGATGTGGTGACCCGCAGTCAATCATTAAATGATCACCTTTGTTCTCTTCTAGAAATGTCATACTTTGTTGTTTTGACCTCTCCCTTGCAACCATCTGCAATCCTTATAATTACATATTATAGTCCTTCTAGCTGGAAGATGTTAGTTTCATCCTTAAGGCATTCACATCATCAATAATCATAGTTTAATCATATAATCATACTAAATTCCATAAATATTCATGCATTCACACATGCATATGTCAACATATCATATTTCTATTTCCACATACTTAAGTCTGGTTTAAAGTGTGTGAAAGGAATATAAAAGGCAAATGAAGTCTTAGGAATATTTGTGAAACTTAGCAGATGATAGTATAGAAGCATAAAATAGTAAAGAAAACTAGCCATTAATTAGACCCATCAGCACGGTCCCTCCTAAGACTTGAAAATCGACTCTCCTTAGTGTCAATCCCTCTCACACCTTATGTCCCTAACCTAATCCCTTCCTTAACTCCTTTTCCCTTCTTCCTCCAACAACCCACCTAGCCTCAAATCATAGAGGCCTACATGGACTTAGCACCTTTTCTTGTGCTTAGATTCTATTCTTCCTCTCATGGCCTATGCACTTCAATGAAACTCCTCATGTCCATCCTAAACCTAGTTGATGGGACATTACAAAGAAGGAGTTACACTTGTTGACCAACATATTTAATGCATGTTATGACACATAATAAGATATATTTGAACATATATAATGAAGCCAAAACAAAACACCCAAGGTAGTGAGTGTAGATTCCAAACTAGTGTTGCAAACTTGGTAGAAACTACACAATTCAAAGGAATGACTAGTTGAACAATTCACTCAATATTGTCAAGAATTCATTAAATTATCAACCAAGGTTTGTAAACTTGGGATGGTGTTGCACTATATGTGCCTTCAAAGACCCGAGGTTACCTAGGTTATCCTATTAAAGGTATTCTACTTGTTGGAAAATCACATAAATGCATAACAGTGAAAGAAGTAAACTAGCGCTATTGGCTACGGGTGCCTACAACATAACCTGTAGCTGAATTGCTGCTAATAGAAAATTACTGAACCTAACTAAAAACTAATCAAAACTTAGTAAATGAACATATTCTATCATCCAAAGTACTACAAGTCAATTGAATGCATTCGTGCACATGAACAATCATTATTGATAATCAAAATGCGAGAATCTATTCTAACTTCCATGCAATTTATGAAGTAATGATAAACAAAAATAAGTGTTAAACAAAAGTAAAACAACTATAAATTTAGTGAAGAACAATTACCTTGAGTGGATTTCTCAAGTGGTTGTCTTCACTTAACTAAAACCAAATCTAAATCTTCATATTCTACGCAACCATGTCAACTTGAACTTCATTAATGACATATTCCAAAAGATCACATAAAATCTTGCTCAAAGATTATAATTAAGAAAACCATTTCTGAACAATCAACGTGTCTATAGATTACAACTGAAAACTAAGAAGCAACTAATAACAAAAATCCTTTACCAACTAACTATCCAGAGACTCAACCACCAGCTATATACAAGCATGGGAGAGTTTATTCTAAACACAACTCTTAACTAAAATCATTAACTACAACCCCCTAGATATCAGAGTATGTAATTAAGATTGAATTATTCAAATTGCAATTGAAAAGAAACAAGAATTCAAATAAAATTAAAACTCTACAAAACAGATTTGCATGTGAAACACATAATCAGTTATCCAAAATCCTATCAACAAAAGAATTCTTCTTCTTCAATGCCTTACTAACTATCATAATGATGCACGACTAACTCCATCAAGTGTCTCCACATGGTAGTTATTGCATTCAAATTGTTTTGGAACTTCCCCTATTTTGTTGTCCAAGTCCTCCTTTTGTTGTGGGCTACAACTTCCAGTTGTTGCGGGCTACAATGTCTTCTTGGGCTACAAGAGGTTAATCCAAAAAACATATACACAAAGCTAACTACCATGATTAAACATATAATTCCAACCATATTTCACACATATTCACATATAAATCATGCAATGCTACTGTTGTCAAACAAATTGCACCCGAACACTTGAATGGTTAAATTCAGCAATCTATTGAAACATTAGATCAAACTCAAGTTGTGGGTGACCTATAATGAGATTGAACCTCTGAATTTTAGGCCGACTTCCTATATTTTGATCAATTTGATACTTGACTAACTTATTCTGAGAAAAGGGAAAGAAGAAACTAAATTGAATGCATGTACTAAAACTAAAACTTCGGTGATGCACCTAATTGATATTAAACTTGCAGAATGATTCACAACCTATCTTTCAAGGAAAATTGTTAACACAGGGCAATTTGAGCTCTCTGAACACACTATTAATTCATTAAAAGTTTTTATTTATTTCCTTTTTTCTAAGGAAAACTAAATTTTCACAAATAGGAAAAGGAACCAGTTTTTAGCACAATTAATGACCTGCTACAAACAACAATTGTGTATAAGTATGCAAAAATAAGACAGAAACTTGAAGGTTTCGGTAATGAAACACATTAGACTTGCATTAGATCATTCAAGCATACAAAACATCTGAAATTGCAAAGGTGAAATCTATCTCAATGAACAATACGAAGGAAAACTTTGCAAGATGACAATCCAAAGTAACCTGTAAAGTTGTAAAATTGTATTAATCTAAATTTGAAAAAACTGAGTTACAAGACAATTCATTTTGCAGAACGCATAAGCTGAATAACAAGAACTAACTAAAAAAGATAAACTTTTTCAATATATACAAATGAGAACGCACTTCAAAGTGCATGAACATGTAACTAAAAGTCAATTTCAGTGAGAAAATGACAATTCCAAGGTGAAATCCGAGCAAAAGCAAAAATCCCTAAAAATAAGGTTCAAACTCATGCAAAAATGAGTGAACTCAGTCTCGAACTCGCAGTCATAAAGCATACAACTAATCTGCAACTCAAAATAAACTGGAAATCTCTGAACGTGGGCCAAAACATGCAACAATCCTACTTGCTTTAATCAATTCACCCATGATAACTCAAAATCCATTCTTGCATGACAAATCTTCAGTCAACAATTTGATATTAACTTGTCCTCCAATTAGCTTTACTTGTATCTGCATGGATCTTCTAATTAGCTCAACTTCACATAACGTCTTTATTTTTATTTTAAGATGATGAATTAATTAAATGATTTATAACACATCATTTAATTAATTCATTTACATTGAATAATACAAATAAATATGAAGAATAAATCTAATCTTGAAGGCATATTCTCCATCTCATATATCATACTTAGCTTATATATTTAAAAAAAAAAATGCATCCTCCCCTAAAACATCACCAGTCGACCACCATGCATTATTGAAATAAGCACTATAGTCGACCCCATCAGCAATATTGAAATAAACACTATGGCATATATTTTGGATCTTCGGCTCTAAGTGTTTATGAGAAAGGTCAACCACACTTGGCATATCTTGGTCAATAATTTAATACCCTGCCATAATATTTAGCACAGAGTTCATTATTTGATAAGGCCGACCATACTTTTGCTAGGTTCACTGACTTAAAATTCATGGCCACGAGGAAGGACATAATGATTTACAAAATGTTTTTTTCAAAGCCAAAAGATAGTCAAAAAGACAACCATCGACTCATGAAGAAAAAAGAAATAAGGAACCCTAAAAATCATTATGTTTTTCTGACTTTGGAGAAGCTTCATAAAGAAGTTGTCGACCGCCATGGAGTAGGGTTTTCTGAGAAGTTCCTTGATGCTGGAGCTCAAAATTTCACCATATTTTGTTGTTTTTGAAGAATCTCAACAAAAAAAAGCGTGGTAACTTTGATCTTTCCTTAAAAATGATAATTTCTTACCATTTTGAATCAACTCTTGGCTTATATAGCCGCAGCCATGCATATCATCTGATATATTCTTTGTCATTTCTTTGTCCCTGTTGATCTCTGCATTTGCTGATTCTGGCCGCCATGAGAGCTCTTGAGAGCACAACTTGCACTGGTAAATAGATGCTATGAAAGGATTTCTGAAAGATTTATTCATGGCAGCTTTGGTAAGTATATTTTCTCCTATTTTTTATATATCTTCAGCTTCTTTCTGGCTGTGCCCTCCACTATCCTAATACATTTATACTGTTGATAATTATCCATACTGCTTAAACTATGGCTGGAGACTTAGACTATAACTTGACAGGAGGTAGCCTAAAAGAGTTTTCTTAGTGATATATTTTCTTGAGAATTTTAATTATAGTGATATAAGTTCGGCATATGAAAGGCATTTCACTCTTCTTGTTTTCTTGTTTTAGTAACTGAGAGAATTTTTTGAACGCCCTTGTTGATCTCCTCTGTATGCTTCTCTTTACTGTCTTTGGTCATGGTCTAAACAGTCTTCATCTGGGTATTGTGAAGTATTTGCATTTTTGTATTTCTAAAACATTGACAAATCTGCATTTTAATTGAAAACCTTTAGATGGGTATTCTGAGACCGCCATGGTTGCTTTCATTGCATCTCTTATTGCACAGGAATATGCTCAATTTGTATTCAATATGAACAAAAATATATGAGTAGATTTTCATCTTCCAGATGTTTGAATATCTACCCTTTATTGCACACCTCTGTATCTATCATTTTCAAGCACGTATTCTGATATATTTATCTGCATTCTCGCAACTTGATAAAAATCTTAAGTGGTCTCAGTGAGTAGATGTTTGTTTGAAACCTTTACTTTTTTTGAAGCAAGGCATTATCACAGTGCATCTTCTACTATTGTTTCTTTAATTCTTTTGTAGCTTTCTGCTTGAAATTATTGCAAATCATAGGCTAAGAACAAACTCTTTTCTTATATTGGCACAATGATGTTCCTTTGATCATAAAGATGAAACTATACTATCTTGTTATCATGTTGTTTGCCTTTCAACTTACGCATTCATGCCTGTAAATCTGTTGTTGCCTTTCCTGCCTAGTAGAGATGCCATCATTACTTATACAAGCTTATTTCTTGTTCGCACCTTTAACTCTCCCCTCTGCCTGGTTGTTATCCTTAATGCCTGTGCACAGATTTTCCTTCATGAAAATAGTGAGATCTCATGGCTCTTGGATGCTTGATCACTACTTTTTGATTTGATGTCATTACATGAACTTGAATGTACAGGCTGAGTTTCCATTTGATCTGGTTACTATTGTTTGACATTTTGAAACATGTGTGCCCATTACTTTTATCAATTTCATAGCAACAGACTTGTTCATGACTGTCCTTGACTCTTATGAAGTTCTCATGAATGAATATTATTATGGGCTTTGTATTTGTAAGAAACAAATTAAATTGTTGAATGCTCTGCTTCTACTTGACACTGTGTAACACTGTCCCAAACCTTGTTGTTGTTTCACACTATTTCAAGCTTCCATTTGATCTAGTTACTATCAAGGATGCTTTTTCAGTTCTTTTATGACTATCATAAACTTTTGTAACCATATCTCCATCACTATGAACACTCATAACAACAATCCTATTCACTTAATCAATTTTGTAGCAGCGTTCATGAGTGCTCTCTATAAAATAATCCTTTTCTTGCTAAGGCTATCTACTTCAAGCGTATATTGCTACACCTTGAAATTAATGTTGTTCATAGCTGCTGCTCATTCTATGCCATATTGTTACAAATTTGTCTCTCTTGAGTCTTCTGTAGACTGTGTAACAATTGATTTGTTTGAGTACCTTGTTCTCCTTCTCAACATAAAGGGCTCAATGCCTCATCAAAGTAAATATGAATGAAAGACAAAGCTGAAACTGAACTATGACAATTACAATTAATGCTCTCTTAACATGCTTCTTTGTTTATGATGAGCAAAAGATAACTGCTCAATTTGTTTCACCATGCTGAATTAGACTGCTTTCATTATGATGTTATTGCTTTACAACAGTCCCGTTTGGTGACTTTAATACTGGATGACTCTCATGTAATAATGTGAATGAAAGATGTCCTTATGATATGTCGAGCTCTACCCTTGTGGGAACCTTTTTTACTCCACATATCTAATAAGATGATCATGAACATGATGAACCTGCTCTTGCACATTGAAACAAAAATGTTAGCAAATATAAAAGAAGCTAAAAGCTTCCATTCAGTTATGTTTTTCTTGATTGTCAGCCTTTCATCTGATGAATGCTTGATTTAATGCAAATTACATTCCTGTTGGTAGCGTAGGCATAAGGTAGAATGTAACTCATCAGTTCTTAGAGTATAACTCTAATGCCATTCCTTTATAACTTTGCAGGTTCATGGAGTGAGGAAACAAGGCAGCAACAGCTTGGAGACGTGACGATTGAAGACATCAACAAAAGTGATTCATCATTACAGGTAATGATGAATTGCTCCTCTTCTTTACTTTACACTTACGTTATGTTCAGTAGTGTAGTTTGTCCTTGAATTTTATATTCATCATTTGATTGTCATAATCAAATTCAGTTACTCTCGCGACTTGTGCAGGATTCAATTTTTTTCAAAATGAATAAAAGGCATTACTATGCAAATTTTCAATTTTTTGTTTCAAATACTTGCACAATAAAACTGTAATTCAGATGCAAATATGATCTTTATGATGATCAATGAATACTTAAATCAGCAAAACTTAAAAATTTATGTACCTATAATTCATGAATTTGATTCAACTCTACCTGTTTGAGCTGGTAGTGAAAAATAGGTAACAACTACTATATCATAACTATATTTCCATTACTATAATTTAGTTCCAAGGTTTTATAATAAGCATAAAAAGACAACATAGCATAGGAATATGTCTAAAAGGATTTTCTGATGCTGTATGAAAGCATGCATAAAAACATCAAGAAATTAACCATTAAATAGAGTGATCACTCCCCCCAACTATACTTTTGTTTACCCTTAAGAAAAACACTAGGAGTACATATTATAACATAGGGTAATCTCCCTAAGGTCCATGAAAACATCAACTCCCTTGATATTATTTGAGTAGAAATCTCTATAGGTTGTAAGTCTTCTCATCTTGATGATCCCAACTTTCTCATACTCCTCACCTTTTTCCCTGGTCCAATGTGAAACTGGATAGAGTAGCATAGGTGGGTGGAATGTGAGTGGTACCCAGTGAAGTTCTATGTTATCAACAAATTTCATGTATCTATGTACCCTCTCAAGCATGGTAGTAAAATTGTATACTGAATGAGGTTCCTTTCTCTACAACTATGGAGTCAACTTGTTCCATCTGTCCTGCATATAATTGTAACATTACTGACCCAATCCCATAGCTAAAGTTTGCATTCTTTTATAATCCTCTATTCTTAGGTTCATAGTCTTCCTTCCTACACCTTTATGAGCTAGGAGTCTCAACCATTCATCTATAAGTGCATCAGGGTCTTTAGACCCTTCCTTATTGGGAGAGCAACTGATTTCTCCCTCTCCTCGTATTCTTCCATTAGTTCTCCCTTGAATTGTTCATTCTTATAATAAGATGCTAGTTCCCTCACTTGGAGATCCCCTACAAACATCAGTGGATTCCACTTTCTTTCTTTTGGCACCACATAGTTGTGCAAATAGTACTCACATAGTTGATCCTGCTCTTCTAGTGTAGAATCAACAAAAACATTAAGAAAATCAAATTTCCTACTCATTCCAACTAATTAGTTACTGATTAGCTTACTAAACTACAAACTTAGAATTTTTTCTTGCAAAAATAGTACATATGTTCTTGCTGGAGGTTTGCATCTTATAATTTGGACAACTCTATCAGCCACTTCTTCCAATCCAATTGCTAATTTCTTTAGCTCAATCTCTTTTCCTTCCAACACTTTAGCATGTTCTACAATCAAAGTTTCTCTTTCCCTTCTCCAATTTTCTTTTTCCTGTGAGAAGTCGTCGGTCACCTTCCATAGCTGATACCCATGAGACAAAGTTGAGTGGTAAATTGGAGTTTTTGTGGTAGGAGGTTTCTAATTTGCTATCGCAAGTTCTCCATCCCCTATTTTAGTAATGGCCAATTGTGCCAATAGGTCCAACTTTGCACCATGGCCGTATGTCTACAGCTCCTCTTCCAATTCTTGTATTTTTGTCTCCCTTTCTTTATCTCTTTTTTCATAACTTTGCACTAGTTCTTCCAAATCTTTAATTATGTCCAAAGCTTCCTAAAGCTCCTTCTTGACATTTATATCTTCTATAAACATTTCTTTTGTTTCCAAAAACTATTCATTACCACCCCTTGTACAATCATAGTCTTCATAAGTAGGACCATCTGGGGTTTTATTTTGTGTTTTCCTAGCAACAAATACATCTCAATTTGAATTAGAAGTGGTGGATACATACCTCTTCCTCTTTATAGGTGTATGCACATTTCCATGGGTATTTCTCTTCCCTTCGGTTTGTTTCAACCAACATCACATCTTCTTCCTATTGTTCCTTGCCCTTTGTCTCTTCTTCAGGTTTTTCCACACTCCTCCTTATAACGCCTTTCTTTTTCAATTGGCATGAATGCCTAGGTGTATGTTTCTCCTTTCGAACATCGTTCTTTTTCTTCTTTGTTTAAGAAGGTGTGGATGTTGTGGATGTACTACCTCTTCTTTTCTTGGATTCAAGTGGTTTTGAGGAAGATTGGATTTCTTCTACTATTGGTGACCTAGACTCTGACACATTGTGCTCCTTCGACTCGCCTTGGCTATGGTAGGTGAAGCCATGGGTGAGACAGGAGAAATTCCTCTTGTAGGTTCAACTTGAGGTTCTAGGGTTTCAAGTACTTCAGGTGCCTCAAGTAGATTGTTAATATCTTGAAATTTCACAAAATATTCCCAAGATATCCAAGGATATTAAATTCTCAAACTCCTTTTTTCTAATAGGGCAATTAAATAGTGATGTGATAAAATTGTGTCACTTTGTTTCCTCTGGTATTTAGATGCCATCCTTTTTATCATATTATAGAGGAAATTGGGCACATTTACTAGCCCATTATGGCAAAGATGACTAAGAAATTTGAAATGTACAGTATATAGAAGATTTTTTTCTACCATCACAAGTAAGGTATCTAATGACATAGGAAGCAAAATTGGCCCAAAACCATGGAAGAGAAATTATTTTTGTACCTTGGGACGACGAATCCAAATTTTCTCCTCGCTCACAAAATTCTTCTCTTGCAGCCATTGCATCTGCTTGAACTGGAAACTTTGCTCCGGTCCTAGGAAAACCAAATACTTGTGCTATTGCTACTTCAAATGCATCTATTGACAACCCTTTTACCATTGCTTCATTGTGCTCTAATGTGGCTGCAAATCTCCTTGTTATGTCATTGTCAAATTTTGTTAGCTTTAGAAAGTAATCTAGCCAACCAAATCTTGTGAAGATAGGCAATACTATTGCATCTTCTAATATTTTCTTGTGTGTCGACGACTCTCTCCTAATAACATCACCTCCCATTATGAATCTCTTTACCTCTACTCAATGTCTTAACCTTAAAAATTCAACTCAATTTTCACTTCACCACCCTTAAACCCTTCTCTTACTCTTCTATTTTTTTCATGCACTCCCAATACCACTATACTATAACTACAACTTACCTTCTACATATTAGCTTAATTGAGCTTAAAAATGGGTTTTGGGTTCAACTTAGCTCAGGATCACAAATTTTAGGAAATTGGCAATTGAATTTACAACAAAAGGTAGATGCAATTTAGGAAAAAATGGTTTGCATATCATTTCTATTTGTTTGCATTTGGTTTTAGGCGGTGAAAAATGAAAAAAATTGGTTGATATTGTACCCTTCCCCCAATTTAAGGTTTGAAGTGACCTCATTTCAACTCATGATAAGCAAAGGTATCATTATAGAGTATGGAAATAAAAAGAATGAATATATCACATGTTTAATTCAATATGAAAATACATAACGAAAGCATTAAGAAATCCATGACAATTATGGTGATGTACTTTGCATACCTATTGAAGGTGATTAACTGAACGCTGAGCTGAATAAAATGTATCCACAATATGATTTGATGTGACAAGAATTATTTGCAGGTGAATGAATGATGAGATGGCGAGTGTAATATAATAAACTGGAATAGACAGATGATGGTTAGTGATGTGATATTTCAAATGCTTAAAATTTGAGTTGGAAACGTGAAATAAGATAAGCATGTTGTGGGCATTTATTATGATTTGAAGAATATTGTGTGTGTGAGAAATGTGAGGTGAAAAAGGTACAAACTGCCATTAATGTGGAACCAATTTTTGAAATGTATTGCTAGATGATGTTTTGGGTACCTTCGACATCAGGTCCCATCTGAATTGTGATAGCTATTGTGCTACAGGTCCCTATTGCAACAGGTCCCTTACTGAATGTTGACAATTATGTATATAAGACAAGTCCCTCTGGAAAAAGTATGTACATCATTTTGATTGTGTTGTGTGTGCATGCGAGGTGGAATAAGAAATTAAACCTGAGTGATCTTAGTGATTGAGCTATTTAGCTCATTCATTGAGTCACTTGAAGAACATGGTATATCTATTGTTGTTGATTCATCATTCTACGTTTTTGAACCTAAATCTGGATCACTTTGAGGACCATACTGTTGAAATAGAGAAAGAATGAAATCTTCCTTCTGTACTAGTTTCTTATAAAATTTTAACCTGTGGCCATTGACCAGGAGAGAGAACCTTACTATATCTATGGTACGCAACTTCACTATTCCATTAGGAAAGACCTAGTTGATCTCATAAGGTCCCAACCACCTTGATTGGAGTTTCCCTTTAAAATCCTTATATTTTTAATCATATAATAAGGCCCAGTATCCTACATTAAATTCCTTTTTCTTGATATATTGGTCATGCCACTTTGTCCTTTGCTTTTGTATTATCTCAGTATGATGGATTTCCTCCATCCTTATTTCATCCAACCCATTTAAGTGGTGTAACCCCTCCTTTTGAGTTACTATGAGATCCATGTCCAACTCTATTGTTCTTAATGTCTCATACACAAAATCAACTGGGAGGATTATTGTTTTACTAAATACTAACTTGTAGGGTGTGAAACTACTTGTTATTTTCTAGGTTGTTTTGTATGCCAATACTACTTCTGGTAACCTAGCAACCCAATATTTCCTTTGTAATTACACTATCTTAGTTAGAATACTTTTAATTTCTCTATTGGTAACCTCCACCTAGCCATTGGCCTGAGGGTGATAAGGTGTTGAATTTTTGTGGTTGATTGCATATTCTTCAACTAATGTGGTAATGAGGTTTGAAGTAAATTGTGAACCCTGACTAGTTACTATCTCCCTAGGTACTCCATACCTAGTAAAATTATCCTCATACAAGAATTTAGCCACATTTCCATCTCTAGTAAATTGTAATGCCTTCACTTCTACCCACTTAGTCAGATAATCAATGCAAACCACAATGTACTCCTTGTTGTTAGAAGTAGGTGAAATTGGTCCAATGAAGTCTAAACCCCATTTGTCAAAGGAAGCTAGTGTTAATTGTGGTTTTAATGACATTTCATCACTCCTTGTTGGCTTACCCATCCTTTGAAACCTATCACAACTCCTTGTATACTTGATAAAATCTTTGTGTAAAGTTGGCCAGTAGTAACTAGTTGCGAGGATTTTGAACGTTGTTCTTTTTGCTACAAAATGACCCCCACATGGTTCATCATGGCAAGCCTTCATGATATCAAAGATTTCATCTTCCCTTATGCACCTTCTCATGATATTGTCAGGGCCAATATAGAATAGGTAACCAGATATCCAAGAGTATGGTAAAAACTTATGTACCAGTTGTCTCTTCTCCCTTGGAGAAAAGTGTGGTGGAATTCGCCCTATCACTAAATAGTTGCCAATGTCAACATACTAGGGTATATGTATAGTAAGATCAAACAAGTGTTCATTTGGAAATGATTCATCCACTACCCCTTCTGTTTATTGTGTTGGAAACCTTGACAGAAAATCTTCTACTACATTAGCCTTACTAGGCTTTACCACTATTGTGATATCAAACTCTTGTAGAAAGAGTAACCATTTGACTAGTCTACCCCTTACTACAGGCTTGTTCATTAAATTATTTGACAGTTGTATGGTCTATGTGGACAAATACTGCATAACCAATAATGTAATGCATCAATTTATTGATGGCATACACTACTACTAGCATCTCCTCTGTAACCATATAATTTAGCTTTGCCCCCTGAAGATTCTTGTTAATGTAGTAACTTGCATATTCTTTGTTACCTTCTTTCTGACCCAAAACAGCTCCAATAGAAAAAATTGAAGCATCGGTATGTATATGGAAGGGTAAGGTCCAATTTCCCCTCCTCAAAACAGGTGCTTGTGTTAAGACTTTCTTCAATTCTTCGAAGGAATGTTGGCACTCTGATGTCCAATCAAATTCAATGTCTTTAGTTAGCAGAACAAACAATGGTGCAACAATCTTACTGAAGTCTTTAATCAACCTCCTATAATAACTTACATGGACAAGGAAGCTTCTAAAATATCTTTTCTTATGTGGAACAAGTAATGTAGAAATTATTTTTATCTTATGTGGATCAACTTGAATTCCTGCTTGGATATGAAATGCCCTAAAACAATTCCATGAGTCATCATCATAAAGCACTTTTCATTATTGAGAGACAAATTGTGTTCTTTACATCTCTTTAAAACCTTTTCCAGATTGCTAAGGGCTTCCTTATAATTTTTCCCATATGTGGTGAAGTCATCCATGTATATCTCCATACAGTCATGAGCATAATTAGAAAAGATGTTGAGTAATGCTCTTTGGAAAGTAGCTGGGGCATTGCATAAACCAAAGGGTAGAATAGAGCAGGTATAAGTACCCCAAGGACATGTGAATGTTGTTTTGTCCTGGTCCTCTGGAGCAATTTTGATCTAATTGTAACTACTCAAACCATCTAGGAATGAGAAGTACTTCTTCCCCGCTAAAGAGTCAAGCACTTGACCTATAAAGGGCAATGGAAAATGGTCCTTCCCAGTGGTTGTGTCTAGTTCCCTATAATCTACACATACCCTCCATTTTCCACCTTTTTTGGGAACAATGACTAAAGGTGAGACCCATTCACTATTTGATATAGGATAAATAAGCCTACATCAAGGAGTTTTTGAAGTTCGGCTTTGACTATTTCTCTCAAGGTAGGATTCATTCATTTTTGAGGTTTTCTAATGGGCCTATAACCACCATTTATATAGATCCTATGCATACATAAGTTATGATCTATACCCTTCATATCATGGCAGTCCCATGCAAAGGTTGTTGCATGTGCCTACAACACAGTTGTTAGGGAATTCTACTGGTCTTCAGTCAATGCATTGTTTATATTCAACATTTTTCCTGGCATGACTTCTAGTTCTTTGGATGATTCTTGCACACGAGAGGTCAAGGATAGGAATTATTGGTACACACTGTTGTGGTAGTAAGGAATGGAATATTTGAGATATTTCTTCTAAGGATTCGATAGGTATAATGCTTTGAAAAGGATCTTGTAAAAATGAGAGACATTCCTATTATTACGGGCTCCTATCAGAGTCATTCTAAATTATATGAGCAATCAAATCATCTTCATCTTGATCTTCCAATAAATGGTTCTGTTCTATTGTCATCAAAGTTTGTAGGAAATAGTGGTCTTCATCATCCAAAGTGGGCCAAATGGTTTTCTCAAGATCAAGATGAGGTTGGGATGGAGGATAGAGGACCAATTTTTTGGTCACAATCCCATTATATTTTATCATATTTCTAGACCTACAACTTATGAATGCATCAATTCTAGCTAACCATGGTCTGCCTAGGATGAGTGGATAGTTGACTAGGTTGACCTTTGGCTGTAAAACTATGAAATCAATAGGATATTCCCAAGAATATAATGCAATAACTAAATCCTCAATGATTCCTTCAAGATTGACTAACTGAAATAATTGCATTGTCTAGAAGGTTGGCTAACTAAAATAATTGCATTGTCTCTTTAGTCATGAAATTTATTACTGCCCCTAAGCCTATCAAGGTGTTTTTAATAAGGGTCTCATTAATCTTGACATCCACTACTGGACTTCCAGGGTTTGTGTATTTAGGGATAGTTATGTTCCCTAGCATGATATCGGTAAGGTTTCCTAAGATATGAACTGTCTGAGGATCCTTCCTTTTCCTTCCTGGTTTCTTAAGAAATAGGTCCCTCACAGTCTCGGTATAAATTGGGATATCCTTTATAGCTTTGATGAGAGAAATATTGATGCTTACATCTCTTATTTGACCTAGTAAGTTTGTCCCAACTTGGGTGTGATGTTTTTGAATGGCTAAGTGTTTAGGGAAAGGAGGATTTGGACTTGAGGTAGTCTGGTTTACCTGATATGGCTTAGGTTCCTCATCTCCCATCTAAGTGATTTGAGGGGATGAAGGTCTAGCCAGTTGTTTCCCTGACCTAAGGTGGACATCACTCACCTCTACCCCATAAGTGGGGTATTGCATAGCCTCATTAGTATAAGCTTGTTGAACGAGCTTGTTGTTAGGGTTAGGTGTAGGTTGGGAAGGTACTTGTGGTGGTCTTGCTGGATGGCTTGGATGTTGGATTACATGGATTAGGCATAATGGCTTGTTGTTGTGGCTAAGAAGAAAGCATAGGCTATTGATAATTCATGTTTTGTTGCTGCCATTGCTAACCTTTTTGCCATTGTGGCTGCCAGTGGTTTTGTTGTGTTGGCCATGAGGATTTTAATTGGAACCTTGGAATTTTTTTGTGACCAGGGATTTGGTTGTTGTTGGTTCCAATTTTTCTAAGGTTGTGGCTATTTCTGAGGGTTTGTCCATTGGTTTTGGTTGTTTGGCCAGGGCTGGGAATTCCAAGCAGAAAAATTCTGATTTCCAATGGGAAAGAATGAATTGATATTAAGATCTTGTGGCATACCTTATCTTTGTTGCCATGGCCTTCTTTGAGCTATATAAAATAGTTGTCCATCCTCTCCTTCAAGTGGCTGGAAATCAAGTTTTTTTGTTTTGTCTTGTTGAATACTAGCCACCCCCTTGCATTTACAGTTTTCTTTCCTTTGCCTACAACTAAGGCAGTATTCAGTAAGCATTGCTTCAACTTCCTCTTACTTCTTCTTTATATGGAGAGTGTCCAACTAAGTGGCAAGATGACTGATGATGTCCTCCTTCATGTTGGACAACAAATTACTTAACTCTATCTTTGAAACCCTAGTGGATGATTTGCTAATGGTGGATGTCCTCTCTCCTCTTGGCCTCTTAGTGAAGGTTCTAGAGTAATTTTTGCAAAACCTTGTAGATGTCTTCAAATGGTATTCAAGAGATATTCCCTTGCCCAATAAGATTGAGGGCATCCATGCAGTCCTCATTGACTCCCTGGTCGCGTCCACAAAAGGATATAAAAGTCACGGCAAATCCTAACCTAGGAATTGGACATTCCAACAGGCGACTAACATCTTCTTATGGTCGTTCATTTACATTGTCAAACCAGGGAATGTATACTTAAAATGGAGCGGCACTGTATGTGCACTAAGAACCAGTTTCAGTCACGATTTACCAGAAATAAATGTGTGAAAGGAATTCTACTTATGCTACAGGAATGTAATGCGAAGCCTTCTAAACTTAATCAAAGCAGAAATCATGACAACTATAACTGAGAAAAAAACTATGAACTGGCCTTATGCTGCAAGAACAAACACAGGGATGGATTCCCGATGCTGCAGGAACAATATAAGACTAAGTTTGCACTGAAACTTCAAGAATGAAATCTAACTTATGATTAACATGAAATAAACAAATAACTAACTAACTATAGATACTTACTAAGTGGGCCCCCTTAGCAAGCATCAACCAGTTATGCAACAATTTAACTCATAACTTCATCAGCTTTTATTCATAAACTCATAATGATATACATTGTTCTGCTCATATGAAAACTAACACAAAAAAATATCTCTTCTTAATAATACTAGCTTTTACATACTCTGCTTGCTCACTCACACAGGAGGAACACTTATTTAAACCAGAAAAACAACTAACTACCTAACTCTAATAGAGAAAGACGTGGACATAAATATATCCTGAAACCGAGGAACGAACTTCTCATAAATGAAAGCATATCCGTTCAACACGATCCAGGGAGAAAATTTAGCATTCCACTCTTTCCAAATTAAATGATCACTTAGGTTTCTTCCCAACAACCCGGACAAAGAGTCTTCGCTGGAACAACTTCCTTGACACCGTGCTGCAAATGGACTTTACTGCAAGGCCGAAGTCTGTTGCGCTTGACTCGCTTATGCTCCCTTCAATAACCTGCGATGCACACAACAACATAAGCAAAAGAAAACATGTGTGGTGAACAAAATGATACATTCATTAATCACATATAAAATCTATCCCATTATTCAAAAACCACATGCATTATATCAGTCATTCGGGAGGTCAAACATGGTAATTAATAAGACACGTAGAGATGTTAGGCTGCAGGAATATAGGAATGTATTGCTACAAGATACTACCCATTTTTAGATAAAAAGTCTTTAATAAAAGAGTTAAAACATCCATTAGCAATAAAAGTAGAGATACTAAAAATACATCATGATACTCAAATTATGAGCATATTTTGAGCTCATCACTCCCCTCAAAAATACTAACTCGAGGGATTCTTTAGATAGCTTGTTCTGTGGGTTTTTTTCAAAGCAAAGTGAAATCTCTCCACATAGTCTTGTAATGGGTCATCCTCCTTTTGTGACATTTTGAAAATTTCATCTCTTCCTATCAAGTCCTCTACAATAGTCTTGGTACTTTTCCAAGAACATTATTTTCATGGTATCCCAATCTCCAATGACATCCTTGCCTAATCCCATAAAACATCTTAGGGTTGCATCTTTCAGAGTGGCAGGGAAGAGCTTGAGCCTATGAGCATCAAAATTATAGTCATAGCTCCTGCATAGGACATCAAATTCAACAAAAATGTGTATAGATCTTCAGTCACCGACCCATAAAAGATTGGTAATATTGAAGGAGGAATGTTCTTCAACATAGTATCCCTTTCTTGGTGGGTGATTGGAAACTCAAAGGTCACATGTTTTGGGTCATCCCCTGGTGCATCACCCATGGTTCGGTATATCCCCTTTGTAGGTGCAGTAGATGTTGGTGACAAGGAAATTTCTTCTTCAGTATTACCCCTGCTCTAAGTACTAGAGTCACCTATATTTTCTATGGATTCTTGGAATGTAGATGGGAGACATCTACCCAAAGAGTCTCTCTACCTCCACATACAATAAGTATGGCTTTGTATAGTAGCGGTCCTGCATAATGTTAGTGTAACTTTATGGTATGTTGAAAAAGATTAAATCTATTAGTCTAATGCTAAAAACAAAATGTAAACTATGAAATCTTGAAAAAAATTCTATGAAGGTAGTGTTATCCTCGACAACGACACTAAAAATGTATAGTCTAAACTAGTTTTGTAAACTTGGTAGAAACTACACAATTCAGAGGAATAACTAGTTGAATAGTTCACTCAACATTGTAAAGACTTCATTAAATTGTCAACCAAGGTTTGTAAACTTGTGAAGGTGCTACACTATATGTGCCTTCAAAAACTCAAGGTTACCTAGGTTATCCTCTTAAAGGTATTCTACTTGTTCAAAAATCACAAAAACGCATAACAGTGAAAGAAGTAAACTAGCGCTAATGGCTACGGGTGCCTACAACATAACCTGTAGCTGAACTGCTGCTAACGAAAAATTACTGAACTTGACTAAAAACTAATTAAAACTTAGTAATTGAACTTAATCTATCCTCCATATTACTACATGTCAATTGAATGAATTCATGCACCTGAACAATCATTACTGATAATTAAAATATGAGAATCTATTCTAACTTCCATGCAATTTATGAAGTAATGATAAACATAAATAACTACCCAAAAAAAGTAAAACAACTATAAATGTAGTGAAGAATAGTTACCTTGAGTGGCCTGCTCAAGTGGTTGTCTTCACTTAAATAAAACCAAATCTAAATCTTTAAATTCTACACAACCATATCAACTTGAACTTCATTCATGGCATATTCCAAAAGATCAGATAAGATCTTACTCAAATATTATATAATTAAGAAAACCATTTTTGAACAATCAACATGTTTGTAGATTACAACTGAAAACTAAGAATTAACTGATAACAAAAATCCTTAACCAACTAACTATCCAAAGAATCAACCACTGGCTATATACAAGCACATGAGAGCTTATTCTAAACACAACTCTTAACTGAAATCATTAAATACACCCCCCTAGATATCAGAGTATGCAATTAAGATTGAATTATTCAAATTGCAACTGAAAAGAAACAAAAAATCAAATAAAATTAAAACTTCACATAACATATCTGCATGTGAAACACATAATCAGTTATCTAGAATTTTGTCAACAAAATAATTCATCTTCTTCAATGCCTTATTAACTATCATAATTATGCATTAATAACTCCATTAGGTGTCTCCACATGGTAGTTATTGCATTCAGATTGTTCTGGCACTTCCCCTGTTTCAATGTCCAAGTCCTCCTTTTGTTGCGGGCTACAACTTCCAGTTGTTGAGGGCTACAGTGTCTTCTTGGGTTGCAAGAGGTTAATCCACAAAACATATACACAAAGCTAACTACCATGATTAAACACAAAATCCAACCACATTTCATACATATTCACAAATAAGTCATGCCATGCTACTATATCATAACTATATTTCCATTACTATAATTTAGGTCCAAGGTTGTGTGATAAGCATAAAAAGATAGCATAACATAGGAATACGTGTGAAAGGATTGTCTAATAATGTCTAAAAGCATGCATAAAAACATTAGGAAATGGGCCATTAAATAGACTCATTGGTGAGTGGGTCATGAACTTATGGTAGGTGGTAGGAATATCATATTTTTAACTTATGAAGTCATATTTAGATTTGGGTGTTAGATTTATAACTAAAAATTTGGGCAGCATATTTTAGATGGTTTTAGCTCATGGTTTTGTAACTACCACTTGATGGTTTCATATATTCTTTCACCTATTTATTGGACAGTTGAGATGGATGTTTTGAGAGTGAGTTTTGGTGGTATTATTATGCTACCAAAATTACTCTATATCTCTGGTTGGTAATACTCATGTTAAGGTTTAGACTCTATGAATGCATTATAACTTTGTTTACTAATTAATACATTGAGTTAATTTAGAGTGTGGGGGATTTCTCTCAAAAGGTTTTTTTCCACATAAGTCATCATGTTCCAATATATTGCCTTTATGTTTATTTACTAGTAATTGTGTGATTAGTTTAATTTGTGCACGTACATCCTCTCATATATTAGTGTAGGAACTATAATATGCACCTCTACATCCTTTTATTTAGTATTAAATTCTAATCACCTTGGATTCTACATATTAGAGACAAGGGATTTTTGTACTAATCTTGGATTGAGTGGGAGATTGCACAAAATAATATATTATTGCAATGAAAATGGAAAAAAACATAAAAGACAGAAATGGAAAACTTCTTGATCTTTGGAAGCTCAAGATCCTAAATTATTGATGTCACAAAAAGATTGGGAAAAAATGGATACAAAAGATAAGGATTTCATTAAACTTTGTTTGGTCGATTTTGTGGTGTTGAATGTGCACGAAGAGACTTCTATAGTTAATATTTGGAAGAAGCATGATGATATGTATTAGGAAAAATTATAGATAAATAAGCTTTTCCTAAGAAACAAGTTATTTTACCTTAGGATGGAGGATGGTGGTTCTACGGCTTAACATTTAAATACTTTCAATATGATTGTGACCTAGTCACACTATTTGGAGTAGAGATGGAGGAAGAGGATCCATGTATGACTTTGTTATGTTCTTTGTTGGGTTCACGAGAGAAACTCATTATGGTTATTGGGAGAATTAACATAAATTTGGAAATGGATGAGGTTGTGGCATTGTTAATGTTTGAATAGATGCAAAAAAATATTTCTTAATATGCTAAGGAGTCCTTATATGTTCATGAAGGATAGAAAGAGAAAGACGAGGAGAAGGAGAAAAAATGAATCAAGTTTAGATCTAATTCATAGAGGAGATCTAAATATTTTAGTAATATCAAGAAAAAAATATTAGAATTATGATGAACTTGGTCATTTTAGAAGAGATTACAAGAATGAGAAGAAGAAAAATAAGATTGATTTTTATGATGAATCCAAAAAATCTTCCCAAGATGATGATGATGGCTTTATAGCAGCCTTGGCTACACATGCATTGGATGGTGTGTGGTTGATAGAATATGGTACCTCTTTCTACATGACCTTATATTGAAGTTTGCTCTCAAAACATGAAGAATATAACAATAGAAAATTGTACCTTGGAGATAACTTTCGTAATGAATATTGTTGGTCATGGAAGTGTCTTGAGTCAATTCCCTGATGGATGAGTGAAGGTGATCAACAGTGTAAATATATTAGCATAGAACCTACTTTTTATAAGTAAATGATTAAGTTGTACATGAAATTTTCTCAAGTGGATTATGCAAGATGGTGAGAGGGATTTTGATACTTTGTTTGCATAGGCACTCTATTTTAGCTAGATACATGAATAATTTAGTGTAATAGGTCTTCTACTCTTGCAATAAATATATTTATATAATTTACTCCAACATTAGAACCACCAATAAAGAGGAGTTTTTCATCCACATTTGTTGGTCGTACTTTTTGGATACCTAAGGGTGTGCATGCTTTGGATACTGAGCTATCAACTAAGAAGACAATGTTATGAAATTAAAGGATGGGGCACATAAATAAGAAGGGTATGAGGACCTTGAAAATAAAAACCTTTTTGACGGGTTAACTTATTCTAATATTGAATTTTATTTTTGTGAGTATTATGTATATAGAAATAAAACTACATTTAGTTTTACTCTAATTCTCATAAATATTATAGGGTGTTGGAATTAATCCATTATGATGTATTTGGTCATGTTAATGTTTCTTCAATTTCTAAATATGTATATTATGTGTCTTTCATCAATGATGTCATACCTCACTAAGAATGAGATCACAACTTTTGAAATATTAGATCATGGCCTTAATATAGGTGAGAAAAAAAAGTGATCACAATGATTATAATAAGTGGTCAATTAAGATTAAACATAAGGTCATTAAGCAATGATTTCCAAAATATATAAAATAAAAAATAAAACAATAGTTTTCAAGGGAACACTTCATTAAGGTATGTAACTCTTTCCAAGGAAATGGTTTGGTGAAGAGGTGCGACTCCCATGGTTTGGAAGATGTAAAAGGAAGAACATTTTATTTGAGGAAGGCTTCAAGAAGAAATAGGAAAAAAAATCTAAGACATCAATTCAGAATATATATTGAGAGCAACAATAAATAATATTTAGAAAATAATTTATTGCAACCATTGAGGATAAATTTATTAATTCATCAAGAGGTATGTAGTCATCAATAATCTAGAAAATCCCTTTGAGAAATCAAATTTGAATTTGTGGAAGTTTCTTGCAAATAGGAAGGATGACCAACCTTCCCAGTTCATGAGAGATGAAGGAATGCCCACTTTCATGCTCTTATCAAGTTGAACAGGAGGTAAAATGGATGACCAAACTTTCATGCTCTTGGGCTTGATCATGGAGGATGCTAAGCCTTTGAGGTGGACCAAGAGGTAGAAGGGTGGCCCACCTTCCATACTCTAGGCAATTCAAGGATGACTGGCCTCAATATTGCCATTTGTAAGCATCTTCAAGGAATTCACAATGTGATTTTCTATGAGGAATATGCTCTGATCTAAATATTAATGATGTTATTGATTTGAATATTAATGATGCTTCGATGTATTGATTTGAATATTATCATAAATTTTGATACTTAATATTACTAATATCAATTTTGCATGATTAATATTATTTGTATGTGTAAAAATAGGAATATCCCAACAACAGACATTATAATTGGTATCAAAGCTTTGATCCTGGTAGTCTGAGGATCAAAATAAAATAAGTATATGCAATTGAGCCAAAGAGCTCAAAGAGCCTTGAAAAGAGAAAAGAGGAAACTAGAGGAAAGTAACAAGTTGAATAAAGGTAATAAAATGGGTGATCATGAGGCTAATCTAGGAAATTAATTGACTTGGATTTTATGGAGCAATAAGAGAAGACAACATAATTACTTCTCCAAACACTTCAAAACATGAATAAATCAATCAATACTCTTAGGCACAACCCAACCAATGGAAGAGATGTAAATCATTCAAAAAATAATAATAAAACTCCATTAAGATCATCACCAAGATTAAGAAGGCCTATAGTCTTACCTAGAGAAGAGCAACCAAGAGAAGAGGAAGAACCCAACATGGGGGAAAATGACCTTGATGGATGTGTAGAAGCATATTCAATAATTGACCTATACCTTAGAAGACATTATCCAATCAGAGAATATTTTGATGCAAGAATAAGAAATACCTCAAGAAGAGAAAGAAGGAATGCTGAAAAATATTTATGATAAAGAGTAAGAAAGATTATTCTTCCCAATTTCGATGGATCAGGGAAGGTCACTGCATGGGAATGGATAAAAAAAATAGACACGTATTTTTCTCTTAGCCCCATGACTGGAGAAGATGCATTAAATTTTCCATTCTACACTTATAAGGGATTGTTCACGATTGGTTGCACCATGGAATTTCCACACAAGGGCATCAAAATGTGGCAAAAAATGACAAATTTACACAAAAACTTATAGATAAATTCGATCAAAAGCATCCTGAAAGACATTTCAAAGAGTTGACATAATTAAAGCAACAAGGTTTAGTGGAGGATTATGTGGAAAAATTTCAAATAATTTCAACCATGGTACCTAATGCTACCAAGGAAAGGCTCAAATGCCTATTTATTGAAGGATTAACAGAGTCACTATGTGGCTTGGTAGGTGCTCTTGACCCCACATCCCTACAATATGCAATACAAAATACATTAAGATTAAAAGTTACGATAACTAAGAACAAGACCTATTCCAAAAAAATACCACTGGGGTTGGATAGGCAACTCTCTTTCAAGAGAGACTGGCAACCAAAGGCATTGCCTCCTTAATTAAACATAAAAAAATAATCCAAGAAAGAGCTTTGAAATAAATTAAGGGTTATGCTTTTTCTTGTAAGGAAAGATGGGAACTAGGTCATCAATGTCCAAAAAGGGGATGGGCACATGACTTAGAAGAAATAACGGACGATGAATCTAAGGAGAGAGAATTTGGGATTGAAAAGAAGAAGAGAAAACAAGATGATGAAGATTTTGTAAGTAGTACATTGGTCACGCATTTAGAGGCACCCAGGTATCACCCCTTTAGAATTTGTAGTGTTCTACAAGGACAAAAGGTGATTGTCTTAATGGACATAGGTGTTACACATAACTACATAGATGAAGGTTTGGTAATGAGGATGAAGTTAAAAGTTGAAAATTTTCAAGCTTTTAAGGTGATCATGGAGGATGGCTTCACTACTCCTTATACAACGTATCCAACAACTAAGGTTTACCTTGGAAAGAGACCCAATCAATGAAGATTTATGTGACATAGTAAACATGAGAGATACAAATTGGTCTTGGGTATCTAATGGTTGCATTCATTAGGAATATATTATTAATATTTTCAAAAGGTGTTCAAAAGATGGAATTATGTTTCTAATAAATTGGACAAGAAGTAATTCTACAAGGACTATCAGAAGGATTTCCAAGGGTGGCATAATAAAAAGGATGTAAAAACATTTTAGGCATGTGAAAGTAGAGTGGGAAACACAATATATGATCCTTAATAAATCTTTGTCCAGACGAGGGAAGACTACACATGTTGAAATTCAATCTACCTTGGGAAATCATAAGAATTATTTTGATAGTATTCCACATGGAATGCCTCCTAAGATGGGTTTTAACTAGAGCATTGAACTAGAAGAAGGGAAAAAACCTACCATTACCACACCTTACCAACACCCAAAAAGATACAAGGAAGAAATTGAGAAAATTATTAAGGAGTTACTTGAGATGGGGCATATCCAACCTAACTCTATCCCTTTCACTTCTTTCATAGTGTTAGAAAAAAATGATGGCACTATGAGAATGTGTGTTGACTATAAGGATCTTGATAAAAAACTATTAAGAATCAATATCCTATTCCTAGGGTTGATGAACTAATAGATGAAATTCATGGTGCAATCTACTTTTCTAAGTTTGACTTATGTTCTAGATATCATCAAATAAGAATGAGGAGCGAGGATGTTCCTAAAACAACCTTTAGGTGTCATTTTGGTCATTTTTATTTCTAGTCTTACCATTTGGACTCACTAATTCCCTAACCACATTTTAATTCTGCATGAACCACATATTCAACAAATAATTAAGGATTTTTTTTTTGTGTTCTTTGACAATATACTTATTTATAGTAAACTTTGGAAGATCACTTGAGGAAAATACTTGAGCAACAATCACTCTTTGTCAAAGCATCCAAATATGAATTTGGGATGGATGAGATTTTGTATCTATGGCACAAAATTAGCACCCAAGGAGTTAGTGTGGATGAAGAAAAGATCAAGGTGATACTAGATTGACCACGACCAAGGAATTTAACTCATATAATGGGATTTATAGGACTATATTGTTATTATAGAAGATTTGTCAAAGGAATTTCAAAGTTAACTACTCCATTGATGGATTTGACTAAGAAAGGTGATTTTTTAGGGAGTGAGGGGCCCAAAATATTTTGAAAAACTCAAAGAAATAACGAGTTCTTGTCCAATGTAAACCATTCCAAACTTCTATCTTCCATTTGAGTTAGAATGTGATGTTTCTAGGGAAGGTATTGAAGCTATACTTATGAAAAATAAACACCCAATATCTTTCAAGAGTTCCAAGTTGAAGGAGATAGAAAGGAATTACTCTATTTATGAAATGGAAATATTAGCAATTATGCATGCCTATCCAAGTTTAGACAATATTTAGCTTATGGAAGATTTTATTGTCAAATATACCACAATAGTCTAAGATTATTTTTGAACCAAAAAGATCTAAATGATAGGTAGTAAAAGTGGGTTAGCAAGTTGCAAGCTTATGAATATGATATTGAATACATGAAGGGAAAGAATAATATTGTGGTAATTGCTTTATCACGAAGACCTCACCTATGTTCTATGATAGACATCTCCAAAAATTGGAGAAACTCAATACTTGTAGAATATGCCAAGGATATATTACCAAGTGATATAATTGAAGGAAAACTACAAGATGATAAGTACAAATGAGGAGCTCATTCTTTATAAATATAGAATATATATTATCCCAGGATTGAAAATTAAAGAAAAGATTATGAGGGTATATCGTGACACTCCATTAGTCGGTCATCAAGGTTACTACAAAATATACAAGCAAGCGTGGTAAAATTTTTCATGGAAGCTCTCAAAGGGGGTATATTGAAGCATATTAAGGAATACGTGGTTTATCAAAGAAAAAAGGTAGAACAAACATTTCCAGTAGGGTTGTTACAACCTTTACCAATGCTAAATAAAAACTGGGAGAGCATTTCAATTGATTTCATTATAAGACTACCAAGGGTACAAGGGAAAGATTATATATTTGTAGTGGTGGATTGGATAACTAAGTAGCTCATTTTCACGAAGTATCTTCTGAATATAGGGCACCACAAATAGGAAATATCTTCTTTAGAGAAACCTTCAAACTACATGGACTACTTAAGAACATTATCAGTGACATAGATAGTAGATTCATAAGTTAATTTTTTTAAGAACTCTTTAAGTTGACAAGAACAAAACTTACCCCAAGCACTAGCTACTACCCACAAATAGATGGGAACATTGAAAATTGTAAATAAATGTCTTGAAGGGTACTTGTGGAATTGTGTCATAGGGAAAAAAAGACTTGGGTTAAGTGGCCACACGTCGAAGAATATTGTTATAATACTACTCATAACATGTCAATAGGGATGAGCCCTTTTAAGGAACTTTATGCTCGTATGAGGTAATATCATTTGGAGATCTGATCCTTGTGAATAACATAGTATCAAGGGCAAGAGACTTAGTGTAACAAAGTATATATATTCTAAACACACTTAAAGACAACTGGCAACATGCCCAAAATTAAAAAATATGTATGTTGATCATAGTAGATTCAAAAGAACACTAGAGGTTGGAGACTTGGTTTTCCTAAGGCTAAAACCATATAAACAAACCTCCCTTAAAGGAAATAGAGTAGAAAAATTCAAGCCATCATTCTATGGGCCTTATAAGATTATAAGACAAATCAACAAAGTTGCTTATGAATTGGAGCTACCTACAAATAGCAGCTTTCATAATGTTTTTCATGTATCTCACCTAGAAAAGGTGTTAGGTCAACATGTTACACCATGTCCAAAGTTACCCTTGCTCGATGATGAGTGAAAATTAATTTGAGAACTTGAGGCCACAATTGACATGAGAGAAAATAAATTAAGGAATAAGATTATTCCATAATATTTGGTAAAATTTAAGAATCCACCCATGGAGGATGCTACTTGGGAGGGAGTGTATTTTTTTTATCATCCCAATCAAAAATTTCTCGTGCACAAGCAATCTTGGGAAGGGCGAACTATCATACCTCGCCAAGAATGAGATCAAAAGTTTTTGGAACACCCAGATCATGGCCTTAATATAGGTGAGAAAAATAAGTAATTGTGATTATTATAATAAGTGGTTAATTAATATTAAACAAAAGGTTATCAAGCAATTATTCCCAAAAGATATAAAATAAATAATAATAAAACAATTTTTTTCAAGACAATGCTTCACTAGGAAGGGGTGTAACTCTTCACTAGGAAATGGTTCGGTGAAGAGGTGTGATTTCATCATATTGGAAGATATAATAGGGGGGTCATTTTATTTGAGAATTAAATAAAGAAGAAATAGGAAAAGCACATCTAAGACATCAATTCAAAATATATATTGAGAGCAATAATAAATAATATTCAAAAAATAATTTATTGTAGTCATTGAGGATACATTTATTATTTTATCAAGGGGTACTTAGTCATCAACAACTCAAAAAATCTATTGAGAAATCACTTTTGAATTGGTGGAAGTGTCTTGCAAATAAGAAGAATGACCAACCTTCCAAGTTCACAAGAGATGAAGGATGACCCACCTTTATGCTCTTATCAAGTTAAACAAAAGATGAAATGGATGACCAACCTTCCATGCTATTGGGCTTGATCAAGGAGGATGACAAGCCTCCAAGGTGGATTGAGAGGTGCAAGGGTGGCCCACCTTCCACACCCTAGGAAATTCAAGGACAACGAACTTTGATATTGCCATTTGCCAACATCTTCAAGGAATTCATAATGTGATTTGCTATGAGGAATATGTTATGATCTAAATATTAATGTTGTTATTAATTTGAATATTAATGATGTTATTAATTTAAATGTTAATTGCTTTGATGTATTGATTTAAATATTATCATAAATTTTGATAATTAATATTAATAATATTAGTTTTGAGTGATTAATATTGTTTGTAGGTGTAAAAATAGGAATATCCTAACAAGGGACATTGTAGATGACTATAGTAGGACATGGGTATATTTCCTTAGAGGTAAATTTAAAGTATTTAGTAAGTTTAAAGAGTTTAAGGCTCTTCTAGAGAATTATATTAATAAGAAAATGAATATTTTGAGGACCGATGATGGTAGTGAATTTTGCTTAGTAAATTCCAATAGATTTTATAGTAATCACAACATGGAGAGACATAAGACAGTTTTGTACACTCCTCAACAAAATGGAGTTTTAGAAATAATGAATAGGAAATTGCCATGGAGAAGGCTAGGAGTATGCTTAGTGGATTTGACTTAGAACAAAAAATATAGGCATTAGTGGTTGCCATGAATTATTAAATGGTTAATAGGTCCCACAACTCTTGCTAAGAAATTTTTTATGGATGTGTTGTTAGGAAAAATCCTTCATTGAGACATCTTTGCGCCTTTGTCTATGAGGCATATGTACATGCGCCTAAGGAGAAGTGATCTAAGTTGGAGAAAAAGGCTATAAAATTTATCTTCATTGATTATGGCATTAGTGTGAAAGGTACAAGCTTTGGGATCATGTGGTAAACAAGTATAATTGTTATCTTTAGAGAAGCTAAAACTTTTTCCGCGGTATTGTAGCTAGAGAAGGATGAATATAAAGATGTGGTTGAAATACCTCCAAAACTAAGAAGGTTGAACCATAATCGCATGAAGGACTTGAGGAGGAGGATATCTCAAATACTTCAGAGAGTTCTTAAGAGGAGCTAGAATCTCAACCTTAGCTCTTAAGGAAGTTCATTCAACATAGACAACATGTTGATAGATATAATCCTGCTGATTAAAGAAGTATTTTTGTTTGATTGCTAACATAAATGATCCTAGGAATATGAAGGAGGGTATAGGTATGGATAATGTAGATTCTTAAAAAGTGGTCATGGAGAAGGAGATTTTATATTGAAGGAAAATGATTCATGGGACTTAGTACCTTTCCTTGACGGATGGAAACCCATTATATGTAAATGGGTGTTGAAAAGAAAGATTGGTTTAGATGGAAACATTGAGAAGTATAAGACAAGATTGGTTACAAAGGGATATTCCTAGGTCGAGGGAATTGGTTATGGTGATATTTTCTCCCTAGTTGATAAGATGGAATCCATTCAATTTATATTATCTAGTTTAATATAATTCTTTAGATCAAGAGAAAATGGAGATGGCTATTTTCCTTTGCGGTGATTTGAATCCTGAAGAGATTTAAATGCCACTACTAGAGCACTAAATTGAAAAAATTAAAGAATATTTTGATATGTAAGATGAATAAATCTTTGTATGGTCCTAAGTAATCTCCTAGGATGTAATACTAAAAGTTTGATATATTTATGTTGAGACTGATTTTGCTGAGGTCCAAATTAGAGCATTGTATTTATTATAAGATGGATGTTGATTGCTTCTTATTATTGCATTATATGCTAATGATATGTTGTTTATAGTAATAGAACTTGGATATGTTTTGCGCATTGAAGTCTTGAATTTTAGTATGATTTGAGACAAAGGACTTAGAGGTAACCATGTTCATCTTAGAGATGGAGATTAGAAGAGATAAAGATAACAACAATCTTTGGTTGGGAAAAATTATACAAACTAAATGTTGGAAAGATTCAACATGTCAACTTGTAGATTGTTGTGTGTTGGACTATTTTGGTGGGAACCAAGTTATCAATAGAGCAATATTTGAAATCTCCTGGTGAGATGGAGGATATGACCAAAATACCTTATGCTAACTTGTTGTTGGAAGCTTAATGTATATTATGGTCTATATAAGACTAAACATTTGTAATGCTCCTTAGTTATTTAATGGAAAATCCTAGATGAGTACAATAGGAAGTGATAAATGTGGTTTTTAGATACTTGTGGGGTACCTCTAATTATTCCATTTTTTATCATGATATTTCCATAAGAGACAATATTTGGTGACTATTCATAGATATGTGGAGTTAAATCGAGTTAGGGATGTTGATAGAAGGAGATCTACTAGTGGATATATTTTCACTATGTTTAATAGTGTAATTAGTTAGATGAACGTGACAAGATATGGTCACTTTTTCCACTACAAAAGAAAAGTACATGGAAACTACTTATACCTGTAAGGAATCCATCCAACTTAAATATTTGTCTTCAAACATGGGGTTGCATCCAATATCTATTATAGGTCTATGTGATAGTTAGAGTGCCCAATATCTAGTAAATAAATTGAATTTTCATATAAGGATAAAGCATATTTATGTCTAGTGCCATTTTGTTCATGACATGGTAGAGGATGAGAGGGCAATGTTGGAGAAAGTTAGTTAATGGTAGGGATGCTAAAATGGCAAGATGAAGGCTTGACACTAGTAGCATGATATGAAGGTATGCAACTAGTAAAATAAGATGAAGTAATGGTACTAGTGGGATGAGATGAAGGGTGACATGATAATTTCTTCTTATCCAAGTGAGCACCATGATCAAAATCAATATCCTCATTATGAGCAAATATTTCATGATTAACTAAATTCAACCATCATAGGATTGAGAGGCAAACTTCATAAAATAATAAAATAAGGTTACAACAAGGGAAATGACATTAATACAAATATTAGAAATTTGAAAAATAAATAAAAATAAAAAATAAAACCCTAAGGTTAAGACTTAAAGGGTTGTAGGATTTTATAGGGTCACTAGCATGAAAAGGAAAATACTTATCTTTTTCTAATAATCTCAAGGTAAATAAATAAATTTAATAGGATGATCCATTAACCCTAGTCCATTTAGCTAGGACTAATATCATAAATGCTCAAATTTAAACAAATAAAAAATATTGATACTTAGTTCTAAACTTGATGAATATTCTCCATTATAAATGCTGCAATTAGTGCTCAAGAAAGGATGAGATAAACAAATCTATATTACTAAAATTTATTTTTATCACTTTGGTTTGCTTTCTTGCCCATGAATTTGAACTTTGGTGATTTTGATGTGACAAATTTATTTGCCTTCATGTTTCAGATTTGCTCTTGGAAAGAGTTGGTGTCTATAGATCCTATTTAGAAGCTTGTTAGGTTTTATTTGTTCTCATCTGGTCAAACACTTGTCATCAATTTAACTATTTCGTGAGAGAGAACAAAGACAACAAGCAAACATGCAGTAATATCTAGGATGTTGGTGTAAGCTAATGATACAATGTTAATGTTCTATGATGCTCCATGACTAATAACACAAATTTTAAGAATGAGAGCTTGTAGATGTTGCATATAGATTGACACAAATTAGGGTTTGTCCTTAAATATAATACTAACTTGAATTAGTTCAATATCCCCATATTTGATCCAAGGGAATGAATAGATAAACTAAATGTCAAGACAATTAATAAATATATGTAAATATGAAATTAGATTAAGATCAAAGTATTTACTAACTTTTACATTGAAACATACCACTCATCTCATACATTAGACAATACCTTATCAAAATAATTAAAAAATAAAATAGATAAATGCAAGATATATAATTTTTATTATTACAATATTTAATATTTTTTATATTAATCAAATAAAAAATAGTATAACAAAAAAATCTCATACTTATCTTAAGAAAAAAATTAAATTTAAATTTAAATATTAATAAATATATATATTTTTATTAATATTCACAAGACCAAAACAATCTATAAAAAAATAAAAAAAAAAGATACTCTCTTTAAAAAAAGAAGAAAAAGAAATGAGATTCCTAATCAAACCCTAGTTTGAATCTTTCAATTTTATGTTCTTTCAAAGCTCCGTTTGCTTACTCACGGGGAGAAAGAAAAGGAGGTCCACCCCGTTGAACACATAAAACTGGGGAAAAATCATTTAACCCAAATAAAAAAATCCTTTCTCCTATTCATTGAAAACACTGCCTCTTGGAGGCAGGCGCAACATCGGATGCCTATTCATCAACAGCAACAACATAAATTGTAATTTTCGGAAAAGTCTCTGCAAAAGCGGGAGCTACCGCCTTTAGTTGGCGTGCACACTGAGTAGTATAAAAAGGCCACATTCATTTCCTTCCGCCAAATGTGGAGATCTTTTAAAATTTGGTTCATTTTTGTACAAAACAGCACTGTATTTTTTTCCACCACCGACCACCGCTTTGCCGACTTAATACTGCTAAATTTTTGGGCATGTTTGAACAGCCGGAATCCCAATAATCGTATGTACAAGGTATGCAATGTTGTCTGAGATTTTTGTTTACTTTATGATGAATCGTTTTATTATTATCTTTTTTGTGTAAAGATTCAAGGGGCTTCTGTGCAGCAACATGTATTAATTGTTGCCGAGTTTTTGCCAATTGCGCTATTTTTGATCTATCTTGAAAGTATAATTCACAGATATGGAAATCACTTATGTAAGCTGTCAACGATTGCTCATTTTTTCTTTTTCTTTTGGGTGTAATTTTTTTAGTGTCTGCCTTTTTGGATATATATTTTTAATAAACTTCTTACCTGCCTGAGTGGTGGATTAAGGAATGGATTGAATTCTGAACCAAGCTCTTGAAACTCAAGTTGAGGAGTTGATCAACAATGATAAGAAATAAGAAGCTAAGAATAAATAAAATGGAAATCAAACCTAAGTCTGTTTCCCGAGTGGTTTCGGTCTGTTAGCTTTGTTCCTTCTGGCTATTATGCTTTATACTGGTAGTGTTGCTGGATTATGATATAATATCTCTACTCTTGCTAGCTCTTTGGGCTGTTCCATGTCGGTTACAGTCTCTTTTTTGAACGGATGCTCTGATGGAACTAAATTTTGCTAAGCTGCTCGAATGAGCTATATTCGTACACTTTTTCCCAATGTTTTGCTATTGTAACAAGCTCTTTGGGTGATGTGATATTTATAGGGGACCTGTTTGGTGAATGTTTTTGTTTTATTTTAATTTGTTAAAGGAGCTATGAGCTTAATTTTTACGTTACAATTGAAATTCTGCTACTTCTATGAGTTGCTCACACTGTATCCAGTGCTCCCTCTATCTGCCCCAATGCCAGAAAAAACCTCCGTGGGGCCCTCAATGCTTTTGAATGTGGCTGCAGCATGCTGCCACAGTCTGGTCCAAACCCAGTTTTTCAGTGATTGCTAAATCATAGAAAGATAAACATTCTTTTATGTAGTTTTAACAACTTTTTGAAAATTAGTTAACTTTTGTTTTGCAATTTTCTCAGTGCTAGCTAAGTTATATTCCTGCGTTTGTGTGTAAGCCATTCAGGTTTCATATGGGGACCACATGATTTGCAATAGTAAAATTTTGATTGTTTAAGAAAATCACTTACGCATGAAAAGCAACTGACTTAGTTCAACCCACATGTCTCTCTCTGTATCTAAATGGTGAACGAGGGACACCCACCCATCAGTGATGAGGAATGACATGCATATGTGCTATATCCAAACTTCAATTTTGCAGGCAAACTCATTAAATACCTTCCGATTATGTTTGAAAGGTTCTCCTATCTATTGCACTTTCTTTCAATTGCCTCTTAAAACTATAACTTTACCTATACCAAACATTTTAAAGCAACTCAACCATTACTCATTAAAAGTAAAAGAAATCTTATACAGAACAACGATAGAAAACTATTTGGATGAACAATGTTATTTAAAGGAGCTGTAGTATGCATATGGAATCGACAGAATAAGCGCAACTGAGGAAGGATTTGTCAAGTAAGTACAAAGACCTATTAAAGCCAGGTTTGGAAAATTTCACTGGTTCACTAGATGACCAAGTTGAATTAAAAAAGAAAAGAAAATTGCAGTCATTTATTTCCTGTAACCACATGAAGTAAATAATGATACGAAAAAAATAAAAGATTCACCATTGGACACTTGAATCTTCAGTTTCAAAAATCCTTCAGAAGTGCATTTGCACTGAAGCATGAATGGGATAAACTGTTTTTTAATATTTTAAAAGTAGTTGAGAGGCATAATATTTCCACAGTTCATATTAGTGATCAAGAATGCATCTGGATGCAAAAAAAATCTCATACATTTACATCTAGAAGCATTCTTGATCATTAACATGGACCGTGGAAATATTATGTCTCTTATTGATACCTTTCATTGGAGGGAAATAAGTTACAAATTAAAGCTCCCCGAGAAGATGAGGATCAAGCTTTCAAAGAAGATTGTAAACCTTGCTTTTCTTAAAAAATGTCGGGATTGCAATTTTATTCCTTCTTTTGTTTGCATCTCACACAATCTTTAGAGCCATGATACCAAACATAAGCCCCCGAGAAGATGAGGATCAAGCTTTCAAGGAAGATTGTAAACCTTGCTTTTCTTAAAAAATGTCGGGATTGTAATTTTATTCCTTCTTTTGTTTGCATCTCACACAATCTTTAGAGCCATGATACCAAACATATTTTCCATCATACTTGCTTCTCTCTCCTCAATCAGATTTCTACACATATGTAACATCTAGATCCACTTGGACACTTCATCTTAGGTGTGAGCTGATGGTCTCGAATTTGAATGTGAGATGAGACAAAAGAAAGAATTCGCTGCTCTAACCAAAAAATAGCAACCATCCTTACATCCCCACTAACTGGTTCATGGTGTTTCTCTGTGTGCTGAGCCCCCATTTCTCTCTAATGGGCTATGCTCCTCAATTTGTCATTCCTTAAGCCTCTTCTCAGTTTCTAGGATCCTCTTCGTTGGTCAACCCACCCAGCGTGGAACTTTTACCAAATAGGGACATTTTCAACTCATGAAATGCATTTGCAGAAGCTAAGATGGCTCTCATTCTGCAAACTAGCCCAAGCAAAGATCTTCGGAATGACATTGCTGTTGCTGCCCACCTCCAATGGATCATAACAGAGCTCTTTGGCACTTTTTGAATCTCCCTCATTGCCTGATGAGTTTTTACAGTCTGAAGGGACTTGTGGTTTCATTCTTGCAATTCCCGAATCTTCTTCTATTCAGTTGTAGAACCAGCGTAAATAAATCTCTTCTATACATCACTTTAACAAAAATCAAACAATCAAACTATATCTGGAGATTTCTATGCATGATTATCATCCATTGTTGATAGGATCCATCAGTCCCACCCAAGCTATTCCTAGTAAGAGCTCTCCTCTAGCTGTTTTGCAATGTCATTTTTTCCCTAATTGTATTCGATTTGACACTTGTGCCTCACTACCTTACTCCTCAAGCCCCGTCCCCCTAACCCCCGGCTTTGACCAGTTCTGTTTGTCGTTTGCCTTGTGAAGACTCCTCTCTCCTTTTATCCACACCATAGTTTACATACTCTCCAATTACTCTCCAAGTAGCCGAGTAATCTCCAAAAAAATTGCATGCCGAGTAATTTCTGCTTTTACTCTCGGGCAGTATGCAGATGGATTTTCTCCCGTCAAATTATCGAGTAATCGCTAGTAGCTCACAAAAAACCCACAAACTTGGCAGGTTTGTCTGTATATAAATATGTCTGTGTGTGTATATGCATGCAAACTTGGCATCCTATGTATGTTTATAGATATGTATGTGTGCACAGTGCAGTCTTGAGTATACACATACATAAATATCCACACATTTGCCGAGTATTTGCCGAGTATTTGCCGAGCTTTTCCCGAGTCAAAATTTTTGGGCTTGCTGAGTACTCTCCAATTCCGAGTATGTAAACTATGATCCACACCATCCATCAATTTTGACTTGGGGTAGACATCTTGTTATTCTCACACCAACCTTGTTTCTAACAATCTTTCTCTATGCCATCTGCTCGTCCTTCCTCTTGATAATATTTCACTTCTCTCTATCTTCACTTCCCATAGTAATGTGCTCCTTTACTATATCTTTCATGCCTTATCTATCAATTCAAATCGAGGTTTCCCTACTGTGGGATTCTTTGTCATCCTACATACTCTTTCTTCTCCTCAAGTCAACAAATCATCTTCAAAAATAATTTGGGATTGGAAAATCAAACCTTAAGTTAATCTCTCTCATGTTCATATCGATACTCTTTCCTTTAACTTTCTTGAAAGGGGCCTTGGCTTCATGATCACTCTACCCTCCACGCCACAGGTGGATTTCTCAAGAATGTGGTAAGATCTCTACCTAGGGATTTGGTAGAGAGATTAAATGAGGTTGTGCAATCACCATGAGGCATTCCAAAACCCCCAAGTGTAACATTCATAAAGTTGAGCTTGTTGCCTTCAAGAGATTAGCGAGTAATAAAGATGTCGTCATTGTCAAGGCTAACAAAGGGAATGCCCTTGTAATTATGAACAAGTAAGACAATGTCTCCAAGATGCTTATCCACTTTACCAATAGTAGGGAACTATAAAACCTTAGCCCACAAACTGATATTCAAAAGCATCAAAAAAGTTAAAAATGTCATTGCCCTTTCTTCCTTAGATGACACACCTAGAAGTGACTCTTTTTGAATAAAGAGGTCACCCCTTGCATTTATGACGCTCTAAAATTCACAAGGTTGTCATTCCTCATATGTCAATAGTGGATGCCATTAACTTCTTGACATACAAGCCAGCTAGCTACTTGTTTAAGATGATCTCATTGCTAGTGGGTAGGTCTAGTTCCTTTATTAAGGGTTTTTCCCATTTTTGTTGAGTTTGTCAAGGATAAAAGATAGAAGATGGCAACATCTTGGTTAGCTTTGATGTTGTATTCTTGTTCACCAGAGTTCCGATTAATGACTCCATTGAAATAATTAGATGCAACACTAATGATGAGGTTGATTCCTTGGTATAGTTGCGCATGAGGTCCACATATCTTAACATTTGAGGGAGTGGTTCATGAACATTTTGATGGGGTTGTCATAGGGACCTTTTTATCCCCTATTGGGGCTGGACCTTTTTATCCCCTATTGGGGCTAAACTTTACTTGAAGCATTTTGAAGAGTCTGCCCTCAACTCCTTCCCCCATAAGCCTAGATGGTGGATATGCTATGTTGATGAGACCAAAATATGTTCGCCTTGTGGCTTTGAGAAATAAAAAGAATTCCACTCTCACCTAAACAACATTGTTAGTGCATCTCATTTACCAAAGAATTTGGAATCGAGAACCAATTCCTCTTTCTAGAACTTTTGTTCATTAGGAAAATTGATGTTTCCTTTGCTGCCCGTGTCTTTAGATAGACCACCCACACAAACCTGTACCTTTGCTGGTACCTTAAAGAATTTAGCTGTTAGGGCTTTTTGTATTTTTGATATTGAACACATTGACCAAGAGATGTCCCACTTGACCAAAGTTTTAAAATTGAATGGATACAAGACCAAACACATTGTGAAAGTGTTTAAACAAGCCAAATCTTAGAGCAGTTCTAAACTTGAGGAAGGCAACTTTCTTGTCATTCTTGTTGCCATCCCCTCTACATTGAAGGCATATCCGACAACGATTTTTTGAGATTCTTTATAAAAAAATGGCCTCAAATATGCCTTTAAATCCCTTTCTACTATGAAAAGTATTATCCACTGGCCTGAAGATCTTAACTCTGGGGTCTATAAGATTGCTTGTTCCTATGTGATGCGTTATATTGGTGAAACCGATCATTCCATCAACATCAAGACCAAGGAGTACAGTGCTTACATTAGGCATGAGCATGTTTTGAAATCCACTCTTGCTGAACTCTCCTCCAAAACCAAACACCACATTTGCTTGGAGGATGCTCAAGTCTTGATCAAATAAGATAATTAGAGACCACAAATTTCCACAATCCATGTGATTGATTAAACTTGCTTTTGGATTAGATTGTGTGATAGTTTTTTCATCAATGTTTCGAATCACACTCTGTGATCCATCATCAGGATGATAGAGCACTTTTAGTAAACAAAGGATGATGGATCATGAAGTGTGATCTGAAACGTTGATGAAAAAACTATCATGCAATCTAATCCAAAAACAATTTTAATCAAATACGACAATCATTTCAAGAGAAAACTTGGAGCAATACAAATTGGCAACCACCCCACTAAACTCAATTGTGACAATGGATAGAGTTTGAGTTTCGCTTGGCAACCAATGCTAACTTACCTCAAACAACCCCTCCTCTCCTTCTTGACAACTCCCACTTCTTGCCATTTTCTTCTTTTCTTTTCATGTTTCTAATGGGCTTCCTCCCTTCGATTTCTCTCTTATTTCTTCCCTTAAATTCTCCATGGCATCCCCTTTCTTCCTGAACTTGTTTTATGGATTTTTTGTTTTGTTGTTTTTTTCATTTTATGGCTTGGTTTTTTGGACCTTCCTAATCCTATTATCAATAGCGGTTTGCCTTTGTGAATTCTATTATATTATTAAAAATTGTCATTATCATTAGAATTTGATTAGTTTGATTGTGAATTTCAGAATAATAATTGCAAGGATATATATATTTTTGGGTCATTGGGGGTGCTCTCTTTTATGTTAAAACGAAATACAGAAAATACAAGTCTAAACCTTTAAAATGGGTGCAATTTTTGATACAAATTGGCCCCTAATGGTAAGCCTTCACCTACACCCATGCCAATTGAGTCAAAACAAAACGTGACTTAATCATCTTTACAAAACTGAACTTCATAGCTATCTACTTGTTAACTATTCACAAAGGATACTAAGAGGGAACCCCATAGCTTCTTTTGCCATTTTGCTTTTCCTAAGCTAGATCTTGAGTGAAAGGAGTCCAAGGTCTCATTAAATTGCCATTTTCAACCAACCAAAGGATGTTGGACAATGGCAATCCTTTTCCCAAGATTGCATTGTTTAGCATAGAATCTAACATGCCAAGAAAATTCCTTTCTATCAATGCTTCTGCCATTATTTGAACTTCCTCATTCTCAATGCCTAGGTCAAATAAAATTCAAACCATCATTGATGCAATGTCTGGATTTACTCTATACTTGTGATTAGATGGGAGGATTTCTTCTCCAAGCATCTATTGGGTGGTGAAGATGGTTATTTTTGCCTTGGGCTTGAAGACCTTTCTCCGCTGTTTCTCCTTAATGGATACAATGAAGGCCATTTGTCTTTTCCTTGCAATTATACAAGTTGGTATCAATTATACAAATTCATAGGACTAAGTGAAGTATTATGAGAACATTAGTATTATAACCTTCATATTCCACAAACTTAGACTTGACTTGGATTTGGCAAACCAAAAATTTCTGACATGGCAAAACCAACTACTTAGAAAATACTTAAATTTCTTAAAAATAATAAATTTATGCAAAATACAGCTACAAGATGTGTCAAATGAGTTTGGCAAGCTTGTGGGGGTTTGGGGGTAATGCCCTGGGTGGCCCTGGGTGGGGGTCAATGGGTGTAGCACCCCTCGTGAGGGTTTGGCAGCAACGCCTTGGGTGTGGGTCAATGGGCACAACACCCTTTGTGGGGGTTTGGGCGCATTTTTATGTTTTTTTACTCTAATTCACTCAAGAAAACTCAAATGCCAGAAAACTATGTTTTTTAGTGTTTATGCTGTGTTTTTGGTGCATTTTTTGCCATGTTGGGTTACATGTTTCGTGTTTGGTGAGTTGCATGCACGTAATCACTGAATTTCATTAGAACAACTCGCTAAAAACTTGGCACTTTTGATGTGTGAGTTTACTCTCTGAGTACTTGTTTCAGAAAAAACTAGCTAGTTTTCCAGCTATGATAACCTTTGTGTCTAAGTTACCGGAATCGGCCCTTTACCTTGCCGATTCCAGGTACGGGTATGTGCCAAAACGGATTCGGCTTGGAAACCTTGTGGATTCGGTTAGGGTACAGATTTTTTTCCCAAAAAACGCGACCACGAATTTACACGTTTTTACTTCGAATCCCGCCGTTTTTTCGTGACGTGGCATTCTAAATCTGATTCGGGCGGAGTTTCCCAAAACTTTTTGCGAGATTTCGGAATCATCAAAGCTAAAAAAACCCTAAGATATTTTCATTATTTTCCGCCGCTTGTTTTGCTTGGTGCTTTCGGCGCTTGTTTTGCTTGGTTGTTTTGCGTCTTTGAGGAAGATACAGGTCTGTCCGTCCGCCATTCAGATTGTCCGTCCGCCATTCAAACACACGCAAGGAGAAATAGCTGTGGTCGTGCAAGGAGAAACAGACTCCGTTCAAGGAAAACACAGGGAAATCGCAAAGGCCGTCGGCGTCGACTAATAAAGAAATTTTCCGCCATTTTCCTCCTCGTTTTCCTGCGCGCGGATTTCCTTTGCCGTTTTTGTCCGCCATTACCAGGTATTTTTCAAGCTTTTAACCTTTAATTTAATTCGAAGTTTATATTTTATAATGTTTTGGGTTTTTATTTTTAATTTTAATACTGTTTTTGTTTTACAATTTATATGATAAGAATCATAATACTAATAAATAATATAATATTGTTTTTATAAAATACAAATTTATAATATATATTATAATATAAATATATTAATACAGAGTTTTATTTTAATTATTTAGTATTAAGTTTTAGCAAATATTTATTATAATATTATTTATTATTTTACATTTTACATTTATAATTTTATTATATATATAATATAAATAATTAAATTTATTTTAGTATTTTAATTTAATTCAATTTTAAAGTTTAAAGTTTAAATCTTAAAATAATATTTAATATAAATCTAGTTATTATTTTGTATATTTAACGTTAAAATTTATTTATGTTGCTATTTCTTATTTTAATAAATAATAATCAATAATTTAAAATTAAAATTATAAATATAAATTATTAAATTGTAATTATATTAATTAGTAATTACATATTAAATGTTTATTAATTTAATTGTAATTTTTAGTAATAAATATTGAAGTATGTTCCATTTAAATTTTAATGTTGATATCCAAACCTGCATTATATTTTTTTAACTTTTATTGTTCAATATTCAATAACTATTTTTTGAATTATTTTAGGAAATATAATGGCAGCTAGTGCTACTTCTATTGGTGGACCCACCTTTAAAACCGACGCAAATTCACCTCTATGGAAATATGTACAAATAATACAAGTTAAAGGGGGAGGAACATTTGTTTGGATATGCAATCATTGTAAAGTTCAGTATACCAGCTCATACAGTCGTGTGAAATGCCATTTATGTGCCATTCCTAGACAAGGAATCACAGTATGTAAAGAAGAAAATGGTGAAGTGTTACATCCTCGCAAAGTAGCAGCATATATTAAAGAGCAAGAGGAAGCAGATGCAAGAGTTGGTCATGCCACAAACCATGCTTTGCTGAGAGGAAGAGGAAGTGGAGGGGGATCAAAGAGGCCTCCTCCTTCTCCAACACATGGTGACTTTGATGATATTGTAGTAGAGAGCCACCCATTTTTGGGTAGAAGTGAAGATGATCCTGTTGGTGTGAAGAGAAGCAAGGGGCCATTAGAAAGAGCATTTAAGCTTGAAGCTAGAGAGCTTGCAGATCAAGCTGTTGCAAGATGTCTATATGCAAACGGTTTGGCATTTAATGTTGTAAGATCACCATATTGGCAAGATATGTTGAGAAAGGCAAGTGACTGTCCACAAGGGTACACAGGGCCAGGTTATGAGAAGGTGCGTACCACCTTACTAGCAAAGGAGGTAAAAGGCATAAACAATGCATTGAGTCCCATTAGAAATTCATGGAAAAAAACAGGGGTGTCAATTATTTCTGATGGATGGAAGGATGCCAAAAACCGGCCATTAATCAATGTGATTGCAGTGTGCCCTAAAGGGGCAATGTTTTTGAAAGCTGTGGATTGTGAAGGACAAGTGAAGGATGCACAATTTATTGCTAACATCCTTATACAGTGCATTCAGGATGTGGGTCCTGAAAATGTTGTCCAAGTAATAACAGACAATGCAAAGAATTGTAGAGCTGCAGGTATGTTGATTGAGACACGATTTGAGCACATATTTTGGACACCTTGTGCTGTTCACTCTCTCAACCTCATGCTACAAAAGTTGGGTGCGAAAATAAATTGGATCAAACAAATGTATGCTGAAGCTAAAGAGATCCAAATGTTCATCACAAACCATCAAATGTCACAAGCCATTTTTAGATCATTTTCAGCATTGGAGTTGTTGAAGGTAATTGAAACACTTCAACTTTTAAATTTTACATTTCACTTTAGTAATTACTAATTTATTTTTTAAACTCAAGCATGTCTTCTTTATATTTTAATTTTACTTTTAAATATTTGAATAGGTTGCCGAAACCAGATTTGCATCGAACACGATTGTCTTGAGGTGACTTGTGAAGGTGCGGGGGGCACTTTCTAGCATGGTTATCAGTCAAAGTTGGTCCCTATGGAGGTAATCCAATACTGAAAGGGCAACAAATGTAAAACAAATGATCTTAGATGACATTTGGTGGGAACGAGCAGAATATCTTCTTAGATTCACGGAGCCCATCATGAGTATGATCTGTTTTACTGACATGGATAAGCCATGTTTGGGAGAGGTATATGATGGCATTGATACAATGATCGAGCAAATGAAAATCATCATCAACGAAAAAGAGCAAGATCCTGAAGAAACTTTCTTCAAAGAGGTGCAAACAATTTGTGTTGAACGGTGGAACAAAATGACCACCCCACTACATCTTCTTGCATTTGCATTGACTCCCAAATTTTATAGTGATGAGATTCTTGCTTTGCCATCAAGAGTGCAGCCATATTCAGATCAAGAAGTTGGTGTGGGGTGTTTGAAAGCACTGAGTAGACTCTTCTCCGATCAAGAAATGGAGTGTTTAGTTAGAGATGAGTTTGCTGATTTTGTAGCTGGCGAAAATCAAAGTATTGCTGCTTCACGTGACAAGTATAGAATGGATGCTCATTCTTGGTGGTATATCAATGGCTTTACAACACCACATCTCCAAACTCTTGCAATCAAAGTTTTATTGCAAGTAAGTTGCTTAGTTTTTAGTGCACTCTCTAAAATTCTAAATTTATATTGTTTACTATTTTTAAAATAATAAAATGGTTAACTTCAAATTTAAAGTTTGATTTACAATTTTATAATTATAAGTTCCTCTCACTTTATTTCAATAGGTTGCTAGTTCCTCTTCAGCTGAGCGAAATTGGAGTACATACTCATTTATACACTCAGTAAAATGCAACCGATTGGCAGCAAGTAAGGCAGAAGAGCTTGTTTATGTGCATTCCAACTTGCGCCTTCTTACTCATAAAAAGAATGAGTATAAGGAAGGAGGCACGAGGTTGTGGGATGTAGATCCAGAGCGAACTGATTTGGATTTTTCAGCTGCCACACAATCTTTACTTTCTGTGGAGTCGAATATCCAACGTGCTTCCAGTGCAAGTGCTAGTGGGGCTGCATGTGGTTCTACTGATTTACCTACATCATCTAATGACAATGTCTATGATGATGTTGATCTTAATCTTCCTGGAGACCCATATGATGCCGTAGACCATTAATTGTATTATTTTGTTTTAAATGTTGAACCAATGAACAATGAATTCAATATAATTATATACCTATCGTAACATTCAAGTTTTGAAAAATTGATATCAAATTAATTTAGTATAATTGTATTTCGGATTTCTTATATTTATGGTAGATCTAAGTTTTGTTTAGCATATGCATGATATGTGGTATTCTAAATTTAATTCTTGTTTTTACTTTTTAGGCTGCAAATATGTCTATAACTATGATTTTTATATGTTTTATGTACGGACGTACCCAGATGTACCCACACCCAAAAAAAAAATGCCGTACCGGCGTACTGTACCCGTACTCGTACCCACGTACCCGTACCCGATTCGGCAACTTAGCTTTGTGTTTTATGTCCTATTTTCAGATTTGGTAGCACTTAAATGCATTTGGTTTGCATTCATTCACATATTTTAGTTTACAATGTATTCTTGAATAATCTAGTTTTCCTAAGAATGTTCATAGGCCATCATAAAAAGGATCAGAAATCTTTCAAAAGTAAAGTAATAGCTTGTAGAAGTCAGAAATAAAATAGTGATATATTGGGATATGTTTCTGAAGGATGAAATGGCGTCTTGCAGCATCTTTGATGTTATTTATGCATTCTAGGTTGTAAACTTTATTGAATAGTTTACAATTCCTAACCACTGTAGTCTTACTAAGCTCATTTTTTTTTGATCCTCTAAAATGATCTTTCTTTTTTACTTCAATGGAATTGTAACTATTCAATCCTTGCAGTAACAGAAGCTTTCTGGGGATGGGTGATCTAACTGCATAAAATGTGGTATAGCATACTTCTTACAACAAGAGATATGTAATAAATAAAGGAGAATGAAAAGTATTGGATGCTACATTAAATGAGCGGAGTTTTCAAGGTGTTTGGTAATGTATGTCTCTTCTGTTTCTGGACAGCCTGTACCTGTAGTTCAAATATAACTCTTCTTGAAGAAAAAATAATGTTGTACATGTCATTAATTGCTTATTTTTTAACAGACAAATAAAAGTTAGTGCCTTAAATCATCACGTCCGATGTTTAATATTGAACATTAAAATGTGCTTTATGACAGTAAGGTGCCACATAATAGTAATGTATAATTTTGCTTAGCATTCTCCATTTCATATCATTTATGTAAAAAGTTATTGAAATATTACTTATCGAGTCAAGGGAAATATTAACATTTAAATATTGAGGTGTAGTCATCACATTTGCTAGTTTTGCATGCTGAAAATCAGATTTGTCTTCTTTTAAATTGTTCCATTTGCTTCTTAAAAGACATTTTACTTTTTTCACCGCAGAGGAAACCTTTAATGTCAATATCATTCTATAAACATCCGCGCATCTACATTTTGAACTGTAAATCCAGTAATCTTTAGGTATAATATTGGTAGTGATCCATATTATTTATTTCATTATGATTAGTTAATGTTTAAGCAGTCTGCTGTTTTCTATCAAAAAATGCAAATGATTAGTATGCATATAAAAGGAAACGAGTGCAGGAAAATTCCAATTCACATAGGACTAGGTTTAATATGCTGTTGCTCAACTAGAGTTCCTTGAATGAAACAAACCCATTTGCTATTAACCATTGTGAAATTAGAAAAGCACATTGATGTTTTGAATGCCCATTATCAGTGACATTAAGGGCAATCACAGCATTGTCATTTGACAGCAGAATAAAGGCTTATATGCATATGAAAGGACACAGAGTGCAGGAAAACTCCAAGTCATATAGGGATAGATTCAATATACCTGTGCTAGACTAGAGTTATTGAAAGATTGCTTACAGAGTCGAGGTAAATATTAATATCGAGAGATTGAGGTGTAAACCTTCTCCTCTGTTACTTTTGCATGCAGAAATTCAGATTTATCTCTTTTTTAGTTGTTCCATTTGCTTCTAAAAGGATAATTTTGTTTTTTCCACCATAGGGGATGCCTTAAATGTCAATATCATTCAAGAAATATCCATGCCTCTACATTTTGAGCCATGAATCCAGTTTTCTTTTGGTATAATATTTGGGATCTATCAATATTATTTGTTTCATTATTTTACTGTTTAAGCATGTCATGTCCCCTTTTTGGCCCTAGGCATTTGTCATGGTCCCTTGGCTTATTTTTAATTTCTCGTAGGTTGACGAGTTGGGCTTGGAAAATATTTAAATAAATAATAATTAAGTTGGTCTTAATATTATTTTTGCATGCATTGTAAAAGACATCTTTAATATTATTTTCAAGGCTGTCTAAATGGGGCATAATAAAGCCTTGTGTAACTCTTAGTGATCTTTTATTATTTTGGGATAGAGTTACAGCAGTAAATTAAAATAGTTGTTTGGGAGGGAAAAGTGAATATTTTTATTTTAATTTCCTCAAGAGTATATAAAAAGGGAGTGGGGGCTCATTTTTTTTCTTTGCCATTTTATCTATCAAACCCTTGTTTTTGAAATAGAGCCTTTGTGTTCATTTCTTTGCCCTAGGATGAAAACCCTTTTGGAAAATGGAGTTGAGGACAAAATTCCTCCATTCCAAAGGAGTAATTCCATAAGGGATTACCTATGAGCTGATATGCTTTGTATTTCCAGTTCCCATTGGTGTTTGGGGTGTAGTTTTTACATATTTTTGTTGTTTTTAGTATAGTTTTCAGTTTGGAGGGAAATATTTATCATTTTCTTGGCTATTATAGTGCTCCATACTGCTGCTACAATGATCCATACCAGTTCTGATGGTATTTGTTGAAGATTTATTAAGAAATCTGGTCATTATTAGTTGTTGTAGCATAATTCTCGGTTATTTTCAGAGGTCAATTGGCCACTGTACAACAAACTTGACTGTTTGTGGGAAACATCACCGTAAGTGTTTTCTTCGATGATTAACAAGTGATTACTAGGGGATATCTGCTCATTACTTTGTTGATTGCTTTTGACAATAGTATTGATTCATGTTCTAATACAATAATGTCCATAAATTGTTGCTATATGAGGAATTTTAGTATTGGTAATCATTTGTAATAATTTGGAAGGTTCTCTTCTAGATTTACTTATTTCTTGCACTTGCACTGTAATAATGATTGGATAGGCCGATGGGGTACCCGCCAAGAGTTCCATTTTCATTATCCACCAATTTGGCGTTGATTTAAATATGCTTGCTGTCTACCATTTTGGCATTGATTGGATTTGTCTTTGTAATTTTCCAGTTTGACATTGACCATTTGCATACTATCCACCAATTTGATGTTGATTTTTAAATTGGACAACTAGCAGCTAGTGAGTTTGAAATTAATTGTTTATTGTCCGCATCCCAATTTCCATATGCTCTCACCTTGCCCACATTGGGATCTTGGTGATCAAAAAGAGCTTGGGTTTGTCTTGATTTTAAATGTAATGTCCCCTTTTATCGAATAAAATAATAAGGGATAATTTCCTAATCCTCAATTCCCGAGATTAGGAAAAATTATCTTTGCAAGGGAATTCGTGATAATTAAATTAAGGCTGAAAAAAAAAAATTTATTCTATCAAATTTATTTAATTATCATCTTTAGACATTGGTGGGGGCCACTTTAATAATAATCTCTTTTCTTCCGACGGGCACCTTGGTGTGAAATAAATCAAAGAGATAATATTTAAGCCTGTGCGGTTACGGATTGAGACGAATTCAAATTTTTCCATTTTGAACTCAAGCTCACTCAAGGAGAACGGTTGCTTTTTTCAAAGAAAGGATGGGCAACTCCAAAATTATTAATAAGGCTCGATTTGCATGGACGGGGCATTCTGGAACAATTATTATCTTTATTTCTCTTATCGAGCATGGCTGATAATGCTTAGCAGGACGAAAACCCTGTGCTGGATGGGACGACAACCTCAGTCCAAGTGCTGATCACTCTAGAACATCATAACAAGAAGGCTGATATAGATGTGAAGACAGGTGAAGACAAAACCTAGACAAAATTCTAGAAGACGTGTTGCCTCTGGAAGGACTTCGCTGCATACAAGACTGAAACGTGACTTGATCTCTAAGTGTTGCGAATCCAAGGGAGTTCGGGCACACAACTTACTCTTTGGCTTTCAACCTAGCGTCTCCAGGTTCACTGAATAACTATGCTTTTATTCATTTTCTGAGTATTGAATGTACAAGGAACTCTGTGTAGTTAGGCGTCTATGCTGGTAATATTATTCTGAAATAATCCCTGTGCATATCTCGGGTTATAGTACAATTTTGGGCGGTATCAAAATTCAAAGTGGGTCACTGTTGCATGTTTTTCCTATTTCATGAAGTTGTTTTATCACTTGTGCAAATTACTGAATGCAATCACAAATTATATATTCTATTAAACTGAGAATCTCACAATCAATCTACATTTCACCGGTAAAGTATATTTCATTAAAAATTTGGTGAAATCCAACTAACATTTCTACTAGGGACACTATAAAGCAGCTTGCTATATTATTTGAAATATACAAATTATTAATATACATGTGAAAGGAACGAGTGCAACAAAACTCGAAGTCATATGGGATTAAATTCAATGTGCTTATGCTAGATAAGAGCTCCTTGAAATGAGACAACCTTATTTACCATTAACAATGATTGAATTAGAAAAACATATTGATGTTTTAAATGAACATTATTAGCCATGTTGTTAATAGCAATTGCAACCATTGTTATATTTTGCAGAATAAAGGTTTGTATCCATATTAAAGGAAATGAGTGAAGAAGAACTCCAAGTCATATACAATTGTATTCAATATACCTATGCTAGACTAGAGTTCCTAGAAATGAGACATGCATATTTGCGATTAGCCATTATTGAATTAGAAAAATATGTTGATTATACAAAAATTTAAATGTCCATTATTAGTCATGTCATTGGTAGCAATTACAACCATGCTATGTTATTGGTTTCATCTATTTCACTCTGCATATTTGATGGGTTTGGATATGGGGTTGGGACTGGAATCGTCCAAAATTAAAATGAAAGAATGTTGAAAATATTTGAAAAATGATCAAAAAACCCCTTCTCCGACTTATCAAGCCATGTAAAGCGCTAGTCTAGAGGCAACTAGAGGGGACTTGGGGTGCTCGGGCTAGACCCTAGGCAAACCCAAGGCCGATGGAAAAACCCCAAAAAGGCTGAAATTTTTGAAACACTCCCTCTCCAACTCAACAAACCATGTTAAGTGTTGATCTTCTTTGCTGTTGGCACTTCCTCACGAAAATGTATTACATCAAGATCCTTTACCAAAATCGAATTGCATGAACGCCATGGGAGTTTTTGGATCACGTGAAATCATAGCAGTTCCAAGGGCATTCCATTCCTATGGAGAATTGGCCATGGATATTCTATATGGATAGAGATTCTCATAGGCGAATTGAGTCAAGTGGTATCACACTCCCTTTCTCGTTTGGCATTGCTACTATATGGATCTTACTTGATGTTCTTTTTACATTTTAATCTAATGAGAATTAAAATAGGATTACGGTAATTATTTATCTTAATCATGAACTCAAAATATTAGTTTTTTATGATTTTAATTTCTATCCATTTTTTAATCATTTTATCTATAAGTTGCTAGGTTTTTAATATTTTACTTATATAATATATTTATTTTATATTTAATATTAATTAATTCAATAAATAAAGAAATTAAAAAAATTACATATGTATGTATTTTGGCAAAAAAGAGAATTATATTAAAAGGAAAAACATTAGATTTACAAGACTATGATTTTCAAATGGCTAGAGCCATGAAAACAACTAGAAGTAAGAAAATCCAAATAGGTTTCCCATAATTCTATCTGCCAAAAAAGCCTTGAGAGCCCATTAGATAATCATGAACCTTGAAAATGGGCTGCTACTTATCAACAAAATTGCTACACCAAAGATTTAGAGCATGCCAAAGCATCCAAAGAAGTCTCTAATACCAATGAAAGGGACTTTGTTGAAGAATTCCAAGAAGAGTAGGAATTCACAAGCTTGAGTTGCAATAGAATTGATAGAGGAGGGTTAGGATTGATCATTGTGCAGAAGTTGTAAAAGCTAAGAGGCTTTCTTAGGAGGTAAGGATCCCCACTTTGGGACATTCCAGTTGATTTTCCTTTGGTAAGACAATCCGCAATCGTTTTCCATTCCGTGAGGATGTGAACAAAGGATATAGCTTCAAACTTAGGAGTGAGACAAAGGATCTATTCAACCAAAATGATCAACTGCCAAGAGGATTCAATTGTCCTCACTCTATTCAAGAGAGAAATAATAATTAAGGAGTTAGTTTCACAAATAATATTTTTTTGGCCCATTGTTGTACCCAAACCAAATTTTTTGCTTCATTAAGGCATTTTGCTTAAAATAGTCTAAATCTTGTTAAAATGATGTCAAAACTCAGTTTTTGGGCAAATCAAGTATGGGGTTTTGATCAGTGTGATGTCTGTAAGATATTGGCAAAATTTGAAAAAATGAAAATTAGGGTTTTTGGACACCTGTTTTTAGGTCAAAAAAACCCTAAAAATTGAAACTTGTCAGAATTGGCTGAAATAAATTTTGATTGGCTTATTTCACATCACGATCACGGTGGTGATGTCAGTTTCAGTTAAAAGTCAGTTTAAGCCTGGTGGGTAGTTTTCACTTTTTTTAGGAGAAAAGTTAGGACCTCTGAGGTCGTCAATGGCAGTTGGCCAATACCAGGTGACAAAATCTAAGCTTGAAACTCAACATAGAAGATTCTGTGAGGAAAGATGCTAAAAAAGATGCTTCATGTTGAAGGGGATTTTGAAATGGCGAAAAATGGAAAAATATTCGAAGTCTGGAAACACTACACTTTGATACGTGGGAGACGCTTGTGCAATCAATGTGCAAGTCAACTTTGCGGTGTACGTACACATAAAAATGGTGAGATATTGTCACGCACATGCGTCAGTGGCAGTAATGCTTCTACGTGGTCAACTCAACAAGCAATACGCTGTTCGCGAAGCGCAAAATGGAGGAAATTATTAGTTCTAGAGCAAATCTGTGCCCCTACAGGCCAGGGGCGCCCTTCAATTTGGACGCTCAAATTCAGTTGTTTCTGGTTGCAATTACATTCATTCTCTTCGGAGTTCTGTCAGCTTTCTAGCAAGCTATCTAGTGAATCCATCAGGTCAGTGAAACTCCGACAATTGGAGGCAGAAGTAGAAGTTACAGAGAGTTTACATATCATAGAGACAGTTAAATTTGCAGTTTCTGCGCCCCTGTAGCCCAGGGGCACCCTTGAATTAGACCTGTTAGATGATGGAATTTGCAAATTTTGTATGTGGGGGATTTCTTTTGATTCAACCTAGCTCCGCGATGCATCCGCTCGCAAGTGCATAAGATATGTTGAGTGACTGTGACAGTTGTTCCAACGAGCATGTAAAACGGAGGGAAAATAAAAGTGAAAATATAAAAAATGTACCTCTACAGGCTAGAGGCGCCTAGCCGTTTGGTCAGTTAGATGAGGTTTTCAGCAATTGTCGTCTTCGTGAGATTTGTGCAGAAGCCTCCTGGCTATTCAGTGAATCCAATCATTAGCCCTTGGGATTAGTCAAACGCTCGTAGATGAAGACTCAGCAAAAAATGTTGAGGGATGAAAACAAGCAAAAAATGGCTAAGTATCCTTCCTTGGAAAAGGCGCCCTTCTACTGGAGGTCTTAGAATTAGTTTTCAAGCTTTGTCGCTTCTAGGGACATCTCTTCCAAGTTGTTCCATCTTCGCGATGAGATCAACGACGCACGCATCGGAGCAATCCAACTCCTCGGAGCGAGGGTCAAAGTGGAGCGTTTCATGAAAGTTGCAAATTACAAAATCATTATCAAAAGCGTGATGGCACCCCTACAGGCCAAGGGTGCCCTTGTATTTGAGGGCCTTAATTCAATTTTCAAATGTCGTATATACAGTCATTCTTTGCGGAATTCTTCCAACTATGCAATGGATCTAGTATCCAGTGGACGAAAGTCATCATTCACCGACAACGACAGATTGAAGCACGGAGACGCAAATCAGGAAAATGGCTAAGTTTGGTGTCATATGCACCCTTTTGGGAAAGGCGCCCTAGTTTTTGAGGCATCAAACTCAGTTTTTAGCTTTTGTAGCTCCTAGCAACATGTCATCAAACTCGTTCTAGCTATGCAGTGGATGTGTCAGCTCAGCTCCAGGGTCAACTAAGCATCCGGGAATTAGAGTTCAATACTGATTGTGGTGACGTTTTCAGGCAGCTAAAAAATAGGAAGTTAGCTAAAAATCTCAACTTTTGAAGGAGGGCACCTAAAAAGTCAAAGTTTGACTCTTTGGAATCTAGAAGAATATTCTAGCCGACCCAAAATGGTGGAACTCAGTTAACTAATTAAAATAAGATTAAATTCTTTAGTTGCAAGCGTCAGTTTTTGCTTGCAAAGATGGCGAATTTAATTTTGCATGTTTTGCATGTTAAGTTAAACTGAACTGTTAAAAGGTGGTGCCCAATTGAGTGCTTAATTTTTCATGCAGTTTAACGAAGTGAGGCCCAATAAGAATATTTCATGCTAAATTTAGGATTATCTCCTAAATGTGATGCTTAACTCTTCAAAATTCTTTAAATATGCATAGAGGCGTCTATTATTCTCACAACAAGTTGAGCATAAAACATGTTTTCTCTCATGCGAGCAAAGATTTGAAGGCACCACAGGTGTTATTTTTTAGAGTTCTTCGCAGATACAACTTCAGATTGTTCGACAGACTTCATTCAAGGATAGGTAGAGGCAGATTATAACTTCTATTTTCTCTCTCTTATTTCTTCTATTCTTGTCTTAGGTTTTCTCTTGCACGTCCAAGTATACAACGGTTTTCACAGTTTTGATCATTTGGGCATGTTGCGCACGACTTTCTCTACAAAACCCATGTGTTAACATTTTTTAGGAAAAATTGCCTCGTTGCTTCCATTTCGGAATTGCTTTGCTTTGTTCGGAAATTCCTTTGCATGGTGGAGGAAAAGTCGGTATTTTGAAAAACGAAGGATCTAGGTTAGCTTAGAATCATTTTCTGCACAAAACCCATATTTCCTCGAAGCTCTAAAACCCCTGCAGTTCTCGACTGAAAGTCTTTGCATGTCAAGCTAAATGACGTTTTTTCGAATTTCTGACGTTGTGGGTTGGCTTAGAATCATTTTTTGCACAAAACCCACGTCTCAAATTTTTTTTGTGAAAATTGCTCCCCAATAGGCTATTTTTAGCCTCATCAGGAGTCATTTTTAGCTTTCCGGAGAAACATGTCAGAACATAGTCGTGTTTACAGTCAATAGGCGAGTTTTTCAAAATATAGTTCACATAGATTGAATTCAAAACCAAGTCGGTCCTAATTCATGATTTCATCAGAACGACTGACACAGATATGCATTAAGTGGATCGAGAGGTTGACTTGAATGCATTAGGAATGAACCAGATTACACTTTGTGATGAGCCCTGCTGGCTCTCCGCTCAAAACCCCCAAATTCTTAAGTCTTTAATTGTTTTTTTAAGTTTTTTAAGAAATCTTAATAGACAGAAGAGAAGGGGCGCAGCATATTTTTGCTCATAAAATGAAATTTAAAGCAAAAATTCACAAATTGGAAATACAGAAGCTATTATTATACTGAGACAATTAGAATATGCATAACAGACATACCCGAAATACTCCAGTTATTTTATATAAAGCAATAGCCAGATCTACAGCCGGAAATGGTGAAAATCAGCATAAAAGCACGCCAAAGCTCCAGAAGGGGTTTCTCCTGCTGAGAAATAGGTCACAATGCACTGAATAGACTAGGCGCCAAGGATGGAAACCAAAACCAGCTCAAAAAGGAGGCGTTTCTCCCTTTGTCTTCACACGCCTTTCTCAAGGCACAAATTCCAAGACAATCCGTACGGCCATGAAAAAGAAGGAAATGAATCTCTGAAGAAGAATCCCAGAAGCTGTAGAAGGACGCCACCAAGAAACCCTCAATGATTATTCTGAAGAACAAACATCTGCATAAATAAATCCTCTGTCTGCAACTGTAGAACTTCTGTGTGAAGCCCTCAACTGTACGGATTCAGCTGATCTCTCACAGCCTCAAACGTACTCAACACTGAAGAGTTTTCCGTTCTCCAATGGACACAATGATCAAACCCTGCTCTCAGGAGAATGCTCAGAGAAAAGATGCACAAGGCAAAGAGAAATAGTCAAAATGATATGAGTTTCAATTGCCAAAATGCCTCTTTAAGCAAAAGCACGCATTTCCATAAGGATACGCCCTTTTTAGGTTTTCAAAATATTATAATATTTTAATATATTCCTTTTCAATAGTTGGGCGCACTTTTATAATATTTAAAGTCATTAAAATATTATAATCCTCCTTTTGAGATTTAAGTGATATAAAAATATAAATAAAGTCAATGTGACTTTATTAAAAGGGCGTTTTAAGTTAATAAATTAACTTAATCACTTAAAATCCCGTAAAATGCTCAAATCTCAAGATAATCTCGTGCCGTCAGAAGCGATGAACTCCTGGAATGCCAACGCTCACTGTGATCTAAACACTGTCCACTGAAAACACGAACAAACAAACTCTCCAAAATGCACCACTGACCCTCTATCCAAACTGGCTAGCCCACAAGGGTCCAATAGCTAACACACCGCCAACTATGATCATGCAGAAAAACGGGGACATTACACACTTGAACATTGAAGAATCCGGGTTGCTAGAGGCGGCTTCACTTCCCATCATTGTACAGTGTATAGAATTCGTAATGTCTTGTGTAAAGCATTACAATCCTACTACTCGAGAAATTCAATCAGTAGATGGACAGGTGATTTGCAGTATCAAGCCCAGGGACATTGAGAAGTGTTTCAGTATTCCTTAGAATCCGAATAGTTTGGTCATTACCATGGATCAGTGTGAGAAAGCATTTATTGCTGATAAGGACAAATGTCAGAGTAAAATGGTAGAAAGGTGGCTAAAACAGAAGAAAGTCAGCTTGCCAAAGAATGTGGGTCCGCAGAGAGTTCAAAGATGAGTACGTGATTTTGCTTACCCTTCTTAATCGCGTTTCGGGTCATGTAGATGCTAATAAATTCCAGCCTTGGATGTATTACATCATGTCTCAGATTGCTTAAAGAAGGGAGCATTACGACTGGGCCTCTTTGATCAGCAATGTTCTCCACAAGCAGATGACCGGCTTCATGGTTGCTCACGAGTTTCACATGTGTTCGTACCTCGTGTATCTGATTGCCTACCAGGGCTAGTTTAGAGGGTTGAACACTGTGGGAGTTCTCAGTGTACAAAAAGTTCATTAGTATTACGAACAACTTGAGTTCACACGGTCAGAGCGACACTACAAGCGTGTGCAATAAGCATTCTTGATGTACACAGTGAGAAATTTAGACCGAGAGCTACATGTGCGCATTTCAATGGAATCTAGAGCAACAATGGTAGAATGGGCGGATTGGTTCATTTAGTTCCCTACCTATACCTACATCCGCGTCTACGGATATGCAGATCATCCAGCCATGCTATTGCGTTATCTTTCAGATAGGGTGGAGTTTCTACGACAGTTGTACAACATTCATTCACATCTGCGCAACAAATGTAAGACGACTACCAACTTTCCATTACAAATGGGCATCTATAGAAGCAAGACAACAGTTGATGCCAAGGCTATGGGCCATGAGTTAGAAAGATTTAATCTTAAATATCATGTTGAGAGACGCTCATATGACCCTTGGGGTTATTACTCAGCACGCCTTGGCGGTCGCTCTCATCGCAAGTCTTCTATGGAAAACTACTGGGTCAATTGCGAGGACGAGTTCAAGGTGCGTAGGCGCAGCTACAATAGGTTCACCCTCTCACAGATTTCTATCTTCATGTCAGAGCATGTGGGAGGATTGTCAGATGATGATGGGGATGTACTTCATTTTTCAAAGAACAGGTTGATACGCAACCACTTCTAACTGTTGATTGGTTTGCCAAGGAATTCACATCTGTTAAGGAAAGGTCAAGCAAAGTTGTCAATAACATCATACTATACTTGGAAAGCAAGAAGACAAGGAGGGAAACCATGCCAAATATAGAGCCACCACAGGTGGACATTTCACTACCTTCCACGTTGAAGACAACACCCAAACAAAAGAAAAGGAGTAATCCTCCGAAGGGAAGCAAATTGTTTGGGAGTTCAAAAGGAAAAGCATTAGTTGCCTTTTTGGACCAGCAAGAAACACATGTGGGAGTTGCCACAAATTCAGTTGATAACATGCCAGAAGCAGAGATACAGCCTCCCATGCCATCATCAACACCACAACATTCTCCAGTTTCGGTTCACATTGACTTGGAGCTAGACTCACCGCTGCGTAGCAGTGCTTCCACACATACACACTCATTAGAAGTTCCTATGACTAGCATCGATCCTTCCAGTGAGATTAGTCAAAGCTAATTTTGGCTTGAGAGTTAGTTGGGTTGGAAGAGGAGGCAGCCATCTTACAAACTGGACTTCTCAGATTTTGATCATGTCTACCAAGACATGCCAGACAAAAGGATAAAGAAACAAGTCCATGTTGAGAGGAACGCTAACAAGGAAATCATAGTTGAGACCATAGCACTGCTAGAGGACAAAAACTTGGACGAGGTAGAGGTTGAAGACTTCGCCTTGATAAAGGTCAACCTTGGTAGGAGCACACACCAAGCAGATGTTGAATTCCTACAGGTTGCGATTGAGAGCATAAAAGAAAGAATCATAAAGGACAGAGAAGATAAAGCAGCCCTCAAGGCTGAAATTTAGTAGCTTCCCCGGTATATCTCCAACCTTATGCACAGTACTGAGAATGTCACCGCCTTGCTCCTGCAGATGTTAGAGTTACCAGCAGAGCAAAATCAGCTGGTTGTATACGGGAAGCACCTGAAAGACTGGGAGGAGGAGTTTGTCACAAGGGGACGCTTCATACTTGTAGAATTGTACCAATTGAGGTACAACGTTGATGAACTTTGCCTACAGTTCCACGATTCAGAGTGAGACTTGGCAGTAGACAAACCACGGGATGAGATCATGATCTCTCATCTGAGGACAACATATGACTCGGTCACTGATGAAGAAGATAAGGATGCTATTTTTACTTCGAGAACACAATTAATCTTCAAGGCAAAAATACATGAGACAATTGCTTTAGAGTTGGCCGAGTGCAGAAAACAGGTGACTAGTGCTATTCAGTTCGTGAAAACTTTCATATCATGAGTCCCCTGCCAGTATCAGCATGAGAGTGGTGAGTACGTCGAGCTCGCCAACGTGCAGTCAGAGTTGCAGGTGCTCATTCATGGTATTTTCAGCGGTGATTCCTTTGACTGTAAGTTTGATTGACTCACAGTCATGTCAACATTATTTGATGAGGTGACTAAGACTAGTGGAGAGTTGCATAGTTAGATCACGGGCGGTGAGGAGATGCTGTGAAGACATAGAGTGCTTCAAAAGAGTATCAGTGCCCCAAATGGTGATGTAGTCAACGACCTCATGGAGGGGCTAATTGCCCAAGACCATGATTAGTGAGCTTCAAATTAGGACGTCCCACCTTTTCAAGATAGACATTAGACACAACAGTTAGCTCGATGCCTCTTTCCGAGTTAACTCGTTGATCCACATATCATGGCATGTCTACCACTTTGGTAATCAAACCCTTGATAAAGAAATGGAATAAAATAAGCAAGGAATGATGAATAGATAACATGCAAATATCACGAACTCACCAAACCCTTGTTGTTGAAGTCTGAAGATATGTCAATGGTTGCACCAAGATGCTTGATAATTGCTTGATTAAATGATTAAGGATGCTTGAATGCTATGATGGATGCCAGGATGATTGAATGGATGAATGGGGGTTAAAATGGGTACAAAAACACTTATTTATACACACTTATGCCCTAATTTCATGAAAATACAACATCGTAGGATGACCTAAGGTCTTAATGAAAAAAAACCCAAAAGAAATTAGAAATTATTTTGAATTTGGTGCCAAGAGTGACTCATTCCCCACCCATGGCAAATGGGTCCCACTGAAGGAATGCAAGTGTGTGTTAGGGATTAAGTTGAATTTAATGTACAATTGGAGTTCGCATGTAGTTTTCAGTTTCCGTTAACTGATATTAGTTGTCAGTTAACTTGCATTAATAAGGACGTGCATGTTGCACATCTCCATTAGTTTAGTCTTGTTCCAGTTAACTGATGGTAGTTTTCCAGTTAACTGCATAGTTTCATTTATTTAGGTTTAGCAATAAATCTTGCATGCTTGCAAGACTAAGTGTTGACTCAAGGTGATTTTAGGGTTCCCTACACCTTTGATGTCTATAAATAAGAGCACTTTGCTCATTTGTAATTAACTTTTGCACGTAATAGCATACATGCTGAGACACCTTGCCTGTAGTATTGCTGTTCAGTATCTGTTCACAACCTTTAATGGTGATAATAAATAGCTGAGCCGCCTTGCTTGAATGTTATTGTTATTGTATTGGTTCACTTAGATTAAATATAATTGTTGGTTTGATCGTTTATTGCATGCGTGTCTCGTCTATACAATTTGCTGTCCCAGTTATTATTTCATGTTGTGATTAATAGGCTTTGTTTCATATCTACACCTTGGATAGGTGTTGTTATCTCCTTGGGAATTTAGAAGTGAAGCTTATCGTGTGTTGTCGTGATTAATAATCTTTGTTTCATATCTACACCTAGGATAGGTGCCATCACCTCCTTGGGAATTTAGAAGTAGAGATTATCGTTTGATGTTGTTGCCATTAACCTTTCTTTCAGCCTATGCCTCGGATAGGTGTCGTCACCTCCTTGGAATTCTTGACTTAAAGATTATCGTATAACCAATTCCCTGCTCCTAAGTCCTCATGCTTTGTTTCTTGAGGAAATAGTATTTAGCCTAGTTGTAGTTAAAGATCTGCAAAACCAGAGAAAATCCTTAGCTGCAATGTGTTTGGTTTCTTAACCTTGTGCCTCTACCAGCTGAGTCAAAAAGATAGGATTTAGATCATTTACTTTTTCATGCATATTAGCACAAGAGGGAGCTTCCCCTCCTAATTTGAAGAGCAGTCATTACACACTATGCATAGCTGTCCGTTGCCAATTCATACTCCAGAGGTGTGAATTGTAACGCCAACACCCATCTCACAAGTTTTTTCAAGAGCTAAAAGAATAGCTTGAACTTCCATTTGGTTGTTGTTGGTGATTTCCATAGCAACAAAGTTAGTGGTGATCCCCATAGCAACAAAGTTAGTGGTGATCCTCATAGCAATAGAGAAGAAAAAGTGACAAAGGGGGAGATTGTTGGAAATATTGTCATTTATGTCAAGTTGAGAAGGTAGAAGGTTCATCATACACATCAGCAAAGTATGTAACAGTTATATGTCAAGAATAAAAACAGATTTCAATGGTAAAATCTTCAGATTACATAGTTATGCAAACAAATTGTACAGATTGAAGATAAATATGATATGCTTGAAGAGATAAAATATCGATATGCTTGAATTACAAAACAAATTAAAGCAGAGTCATGAACAGATTAAAGTGCAGATCAGATAACCATATCGATCATGAATAAATCAGAACATTGAGTCAAGATTTAAGTAAATCAGAAATAATTAATTAGAATGGTGAGAACGATTATCTGAAGAAAAATAAGAGAAAGTCTAATAACATAGGCGATTCTCCAAGCAATTTAATAAATCAAGAAGAATAAAACAAGAAGTCAAGAAGAATAAGACAAGGCTGAAAAAAGACAAAATTAGAATAAGACAAAAATGAAAAAGACAAAGCTAAAAAGCTACGATTCAGAAGTTTTATAAGGGCAGCAGTTCACAAACAATCGACCAAGTATAATAAAGTTTATTCTAACATAAAAGCAGCGGATGATGAAGTAAAACAAAGACATTAAGTTCATGAAATAATACGTTTACTTTTGAAGAGAAGCGATTCACTAATGAAATGATATAATACGGTTCTAAATGAAGCAATTTCAATACAAAAAATATTGTTAAGTAAAAGGTGCGATTATCTTTTTAAATGGAACTCAATAATTTTTAAAGTGGAGAGGTGCGATTATTTTTAAGGAAAATAATAAAAAATAGTTCTCCTTCAAATGGTGCAATTTATTTTTGAAGAGGTACAAACTTTAGATTTCAAGTAGTGGAAGAAGCAGATTTTAAAGGATGTGATCTTTCACATATAGTTGCAACCTATGACCAACATATATATATATATATATATATTATATGAAATTTATTTCAGATTCGAAGTCTGGGTGTGGAGAATGATTATATAAAAATCAGAGCAGAAGTTTATCTCTTGTGTGAGCATTAAAGGGACAACTTACATCACAAAGGAGGAGTTAGGTTGAGATAAAAGACAGATCTTTATAGCAGATCCTTGAAGAAGACTTTAGCAGATTTGGAGAAGATATTCTGAGGTAATTATATCAGATCTAAGAGGAGAATTAAAGCTGACTGGGTGCAAGTTTAAGTGACACATTTGAGCAGAATTGTCCATCATCCGTTGAAGAAGCAACATTGAAGGTGGAACATTGTTCTTGAAGTTATTATCTTTTGCTAAGTTGGTGCTTGACAGTGGGGGTTGGTGCCTCCAGTAGGTTGGTGCCTACAAATTGAGGGAGTTGGTGCTTCCTGTAGGTTGGTGCCTACAAAACTAGACAGAGGTTGGTGCCTACAATCATTGTAAACTTGCATAATTATATAAAGTAGATTATTTGTACCGTGGTTTTCTCTTGTAAGGGTTTCCGTGTAAAATCTTGGTGTCAACTTGTTCTCATTGTCATATTCTTGCATAAGTTGCTATTGTGATTAAATAAGTTTGAAAGGTTAAAAGTTGTATTATACTAATTCATCCCCCATGTCAGTATAATTGTGTGCTCATCAAAGAAAGCCTAAAGCAAAGAGGCATTGGAAGAAAAGGTGAGAACCAAACTTTTCTTCTAGATTCCACAAAACAAAATTTGAAAGGCCTTGAAATCCTCTCCTTTTAATATTATCCTAGGTGAGACATTTATTTTGATAGAGCAGCCATCAAAAGAAGTTGCGTTTGGGTTAGCTAAATTTATTCCACCAAGGGAAATCTCTATTGTCTCCATGATTTAGGACAAGGGACTTGTAGCCAAGAGTAATTGAATAAGCTTCTTTAGAATCATGGTCCCAAGCAAGGACATCAACTTCCTCTAGAGAACAATGTGGCTGAACTGCAAGAATGGAAGATAGGGTGGCTTGGGCTTTAGGAGTTCCCCTTTCAAGCCATTTGTTAGAATCTTTCTAATGATAGGTCGAGATCTCCCCTCCTCAAGAGAGCACTTGAAATCATCAACTGTAGACCATCTTGTAGCCATAAATACTTGGCTCAAAGGCTGCAAAATAGGAAAGGAGGAAAGGAGCAAGGCATCGAGGTCCCAAGCATCACTCCAGAAGAGATCCCTCTTACCATTTATAACAATCGAGAAGAGACCATCCTTGACAAGGAAAGCCCCATTCTTAATAGTATTCCAAATAATCGAGCCTTTTCTAACCAAATTTGTTCTTGGAATCCCAAAATCAACATCTCTACCTAGCTATTTGAAATTAGGAATTCTAGCCTAAGGATGATTTGGATTCTTACACCATTGCCAATAAAGCTTAGCAGCCAAGGCTTGGTTATTGAAAATGGTGAGCCTAAAGCACAAACCATCGTTTTTCTTTGGCCCGCACATATCCCAATTGACTAGACTCCATTTTGAGAATCCAAATTGCTTGCCCATAAGAATTACCTAGATACATCGTCAAAGTCCTTAAGGATTCTTTTAGGAGCAAATAAAACAAGGAGTTTGTATATGGGTAGAGCTTGGAGAACATACTTTAACAAAGTCAAATGACCTGCTAAAGACAACCAACAAAGGGTCCAATGGCTAACCTTCATTCTAAATCTATCAACAATCTTCTTCCATTGAGCTCTTTTGGGATTAATAATAGATAAGGGGATACCAAGATAATCGAATGGAAGTTGCCCAATTTTAAAATGAAGAATGAGCTATTCTCTGTTGGATGTTCAAGGGTGTGTTGAAGAAGAAAATATTGGACTTGTCTTCATTAATCTTTTGGCTAGAAGCAGCCAAATAGATATCTAGAGGCTTTCTAAGATTAAGAGCTTCTTGGATCTTATTAATACCTAGCAAAGTTTGTCAGCAAATTGAAGATGTATTTGAGTCAAGATTTTGTGCAATAGTCCAACCATGGATGTAGCCATTGATTGTCAAGTTGTTTAGCAATCTGAAAATACCTTTAGCCATAATAATAAAGAGGTAAGGGGATAAGGGATTGCCTTGTCTCAACCCCCTAGAAGTAGAGGAGGGGATACCATTAATTAAGACTAATAAGGAGGGAGAATCCACATGGCTCATTACCATGTCTGTCCTTGCTGAACAAAAACCAAAGGCCAAAAAATGTTCCTTAGAAAAGACCAACCAATCTTGTTGTAAGCTTTGGACGTATCCTACTTAATAAACATAGCTTTATATCTAGAGTGGGACATAGAATGAATAGCCTCAATTGCTATAACAATACCATCGATGATTTTTGGCACCCCTTCACAAACCCACCTTGCTCAAGAGAAATGAGAGAGTCCAAAATCTTCTTTAGGCAATTTGCAATGAGTTTAGTAATAATTTTACAGGTGACATTGCATAAGGCAATAGGGTGGATGAAATCAAAAGAATTAACACCCTCCTTTTCAGGAATGAAGGCAAGAAAAGTGGCATTGAGAGCTTTGAGCATCTTTCTTATTAGACCAGGTCTCTGTAACCACCTCCAAAATGTCAAGCTTCAAGATATCCTAGAAGCCTTGAAAGAATTCAATGAGGAAACATCTGGGCCAAGAGTATTCCCCTTTTTCATCTGAAACACAAAATGCTCAAGCTCCCCAAGAGAGATGGGACTCATAAGCGAGTTGTTTATATCCATAGAGACAAGAGGTGAGATGTAATCTAGAATGATTTGCTCTTCCACCATAACAAGAGTGCCACTTTCATGGAAGAGGGAGGAGAAATGATGGACTACTTCTTTATTGATATTATGAGAGGATAGCTGATTTCCTTGGTTGAGATGAGAGAAGTGATAACATTCCCATTTCGCTTTCTTCGATGGAGTTATGGAAGACGGAAGTATTCCTATCTCGCTCTTGTAGCCAATCAATTCACAAATTTTGTTTCTAGAATACCTCCTCCCATAAGAGCCATTCATTAAGCAATTTGGATAGAGAGGATTCCATTGTTTGGGTTTGAACTTGACAAATTGGAGCCTTCTAAAGAAAGTGTTGGTTAACAGATTTGTTCTATCAAAATCATATTAGATAATAACTCTGCGAGTCCCTTTTCTAGTAACAAATGCACCAACAGTTGGATAAGTTATCTTTTTTCTGAATAACTTTCCTTTGAGTTTTGGAGGTACAGCTCCCTCTTATAATAAAATTTTAAAATTTAAAAAATAATCTTTTAACCAGAAAGTAGGAAAGGTGAACAAAGGAAATGAAGCAATCTAACCAATTGATGAGCACACAGTTATGTTGAGAGATGGGGGCGGGGTGGTGAATCAGTATAATAATAATTTTTACTTTTTCAAACTTAATACCATATTTAAAACTTGATCAATAACAATAACATCATTTACTCAACGTCAATAATCATGCACATGAGAAGAACACAATAACACACGATATTTACATGGGAACCCTTATGGGAGAAAACCATGGCAAAATATTGCCTATAAAAACTTTTTACAAATTTTGTAGGCTCCAACCCACTAGAGGCACCAACCCCTCATTCAATTTGTGAACACTAACCAACTAGAGGGACCAACCCCTCATTCACTTTGTGAGACCAACTCACTATTGGCACCGACCATTCATTCAATTTCTCTTCTAAATTTTGCTATAATTTTTTTCTCCAATCTGCTATAATGGTGATCATAAATCTACTACAAAACTGATTTTTTCTCCAATCTGCTATAATGGTGATCATAAATCTACTAGAAAACTGATCACAATCTCCACATAAAACTTATTATGAATCAGCCATACAACTTCTCACACTCTCCTTATATAGTCTGCAAATAGAGTCTTCAATAAATGTGCTCATAAACTATTATAAGCCTTTTTCATATTCCACTTCAAAGGTTTGCTCTAAAATCTACTTTAAATTGTTTCTTTATGACCGCATAATCATCATCTCTATATCTGCATATACTTCTTTTTCAAATCTGTCATAAAAGTCTCTTCAAATCTACCATGCATATGCTCTAGGTTGTCTTCATAAATCTGCTTTAGAGTGTTCACAAAGTCTTTATATATCTGCTCAAGAATGCTTCATAGCTCTTCCCATACAAAGCCTTCACAAATTTGTATAATATACTCTTTCTAATTCTTCATATGTTCTTCTTGTGATGAATGATTTTTCTTTATATTTCACGCACACAAAACTCTTCATTATATTCTCATTCTCTATTTCTGCCTTCATATTTGTTGGCGTAACAACTAGCACCTCTGGAGTAAGAGTTGATACGTACAGCCTATGCACACTATGCAATGAGTGCTCTTCAAATTAGGAGGGGAAGCTCCCTCGTTGTGCTTGACAAAGTACTTGCAAGGAAATAAACTAAACTAAATCCTGTCTTTTTGTTTCAGCTGTAGAGGTACAAGGCTTTCTTGAAAAACTATATACGTTGCAGCTGAGTTTTCTCTGGTTTTGCAGATCTTCTAACTACAACTTAATTCTATCCAGTTCCCTCAAGAAAATAGAGCATGAGGAAATGGAGCAAGGTTTTGACTATCGGACGATAAACGAGTTTAGATTCTCTACTTGAGGGCAAGGTGGCGCAACTATCATCTCAATCTAAACAAGCTTATTGGGCACAAAACAGATTTAAGAATTTTCTATGACAATCTTATGAAACCCTATGTGGCATAACACTTGATCATAATAGTAAAGACTCACAAAACAGTTTTATCATCACAATCTCACGAAACCCTATGTGGCATAACACTTGATCGTAATGATAAAAGTCTCACAAAACAGATTTATCTAAACTATGGGAGGAATTTACCACGCCAATCTTATGAAACCCTATGTGGCATAACACTTGATCAAAGTAGTAAAGACTTCACAAAACGATTTTATCATCACAATCTCACGAAACCCTATGTGGCATAACACTTGATTGAAATAATAAAAGATTTCACAAGACAGATTTATCACCGTAACTTCTCGAAACCCTATGTGGCATAACGATTGATCACAATGGTAAAGATGTTCAAAACAGATTTATCTAAACTATGGAAAGAATCCACCATTACAATCTCTTGAAACCCTATGTGGCATAACAATTAATCGTAATAGCGAAGACACATGAACAAATACCAAAAGAGCAATATTGAGGGCAAGGTAGGCGTAGCATATATTTCTCTCTCAAGCAAAAGTTATTTACAAATGAGCAAAAGCTCTTATTTATATACATCAAGGTGTAGGAACCCTAAAATCACCTTAGTCATCCTCTGATTCTTGCAATGCATGCAAGATTAAACTGCCAAACCCTAATGAAGTAAATTATCATGTTAAGCGGAAAACTACCATCGGTTAACGAAACATCTAATCTAAAATGGACAATTGTCGCAGCATGCACGTCCTTATTGAAAGCGAGTTAACTGGAAGACTACCATCAGTTAACGTAAAACCCTAAAATAAAACTCCAAGTGTGTAAAGCTGATCTCAGAATAGATATGCATGTAATGACAACATCGAGTTAACTTGAAAGGGTAACACCAAGTTCAACTCATGTGTGTAATGTCTATCCTGAGAGGTGGGAACTGAAGTTTACTATGTGTGATCTCGAGCAATCAATCCCTCAATGAGATTGTTAACTGTATAACTATCTGGAGCTATGAGACTCCCCTACTCCTCGCTGTCTTCGATCGAATACCGTCGACATGACCGTAGTTTGGTAACTCCATGTACCAACGGTCTCCCCATCGAAAATGGTATGAATGAGTGCCCGGAGCTCTAACCTAACGCCGGGTAAGCTCTCAATGCAGGCACTACCTCGACCGTAACGCACGGTAAACGAAACTAGAGTCCTCGCCACAAAACCGAGTGCACTAGTGACGTGCTCTCTACTCTCAGCCAACTCTGATGCTAAAGTGTCCTCTATCTTTACCTTGAAAACCAACTGTGTTTTCCAAGAGTAGATAGCTTCTCTATCCTCTGCATCTGTGACTGCATCATATGCCACACTCAGGTGAGCAATCATAATCTCATCTCTGGGTTTGTTAATTGCCATATCCCGTTCCTCATCCTAAAGACGAATACGGAGCTCTCGTGCATTATACCGCAATTGATATAACTCTGTAAGCATAGTACGGCCTCTAGCAACGAACTCTTCCTCCCATTCCTCCAAACGCTTGCCATATGCAACTAAGTGATTGAGTTGACTTTGCTCTGCTGGAGGCTCAAGCATCGGTGGGAGTGTGTTAATGGCATCAGGTCTATGAACAAGGTTAGAAATGTATTGACGAAGTTGTCTGATTTGAGCCTTGAGGGCTGCCTTATCCGCTCTGTCCTTTAGCATTCTATCCCTGGCACTGTTTGTAGCAACCTGTAGGAGATCAACCTGAGTTTGGCGTGTGCTACGACCAAGGTTAACTGTGATAACCTCAAAATCCTGAGATTCTAACTCAACCAAGCTTTTTCCTTGTGGAGGTACGGCAGTCTCAATGACAATCTCCATGTCAGTGTTTCTCTCTACGTGAACCATATTCTTAACCCTCTTGTCTGGTGCATCCTGATAAATGTCATCAAAATCTGAATGATTGAGAACATAAGATGGCTGCCTCCTCTTCCTTCCTAGCTGAGCTTCGATCCAAGACTGATCTCGGCTAATGCTACTAGAAGGGTCTGTACGCAATGGATAGGAGGCGTACCGACGAGAGGAACGTGTAGAGGCCTCGGCTACAGGTGGAGAGGTCTAAATCCAATCCAATGTGAATGGGACTCCGTGACGGCTTTGAAATGGGTGTAGGAACTTTGAGGTCAACCTCGTGCATCGCTGCCTTCAACCGCCTTTGAACCGGGGCTCAGAGGTATGCCAAGTGCGCCTTGCCCCTTTGAATCTGTTTGGCTTTGTACTCTTCTTAGGAGGATTACTCCTTCTTCTTTGTTTAGGTTTTGACGGCAGGAAGGTAGCTAAGGATTTTACTTCACTATCAAGGTAAGGTTTCGGCCTGGGTACACTCTACCCTCCTTGTCTCTGGCCGCCGGTGCTTATACTGCTCGATAACTCTAATTTGACTCCTCTCCTTTGATCGCTGTATATTCTCCTTGGCGCATTTAATCAACCGTCACGGGTAACGCTTGTGTATCGAATTCGCCTTCAAAATCAGGAAGAACTTCTCCTCATCATCCGGATAAACCCCACATCCTCCTGTGACAAGAAAACAGAAATCTGCGAGAGAGAGAAGCGGTCGTAACTACGTCTACGAACCTCGAAGTCATCTGCTCAATTTGCCCAGTAATCCTCCATAGAAGGCTCGTGATATATACCTCCATCAAGGCGAGTTGTGTAATGACCTGAAAGGTCATAGGCACATGATTCAACAAGATACTTAAGATGATATTTCTCAGTTTTGGTCCCGGCACCCAACAATTGGCCGACTTGCACCAAATACATTCCAAACCTAAAAAGGAAGTTGAGAGATATCCCGTACCGGCCAGAAGACGATGAACATCATGCATCCGTCTCTGTGAACTCCCGAAGATTGTCTTATCCGGGTTGATAACGTGGAAGCATTGCCGGATTTCAGAAGTCAGATAAATTTGGATAGTATGTTGGGAACCTAATAAACTAATCAGCTTCATCCATCCATCAGCGTCTCTAGTTAACCGCTGAGATATTTAACGTGTAAACTCCTACCAAATTTCTCACCGTGATAGTCAAGTCTTCGCGAACACGCTTGAAATGACGCTCTCACCGTGAACTCAAGCTGACCGCGTAATACACCGAGACTCCTTCATCAATCGAGAATGCCTCCATTTTGGTGTTTAGTCATCCCTAACCGACTCGATAAGCCGCATCATACACGCAGATATGAACACATATATGAAAAACCTACGGGCAACTAGGGAAACCGTGATTCACCGTGAAGAATGTCATGGATGAAGGATGCCCACTATAATGCTCCTCAGCTTCATAAATGATGCAACCAATGATGTAACACCAGCCGGAAAAACATTTGCATGTGCTTGACCTCGAGATAAATTTACCAGAGGTGGATTAGAATCGCTGTGACTATCCTTACTCACCACGCACCTGGTTAATACAAGCAATCTGTTTTTCGTTTGTTTTAACCATCTTTCTGCCATCTTCTTCTGACACTTGTCCACATCAGCATCAAATGCCTGCTCACACTGCTCCATAGAAATAACTAAACTGTTCTGGTGCTGAGGAATGCCAAAACTCCTTTCAATGTCCAAAGGTTTAAGACTGCAAATGATCCGTCCGTCAACTGACGCTATCTCACGAGTAGTAGGATTGTAATGCTTAATACAAGCCATTACGAATTCGATACAGTGAACGGAGATAGGTATGGAAGCGGCCTCTAATAAACCAGACTGCTCAATATTTTGAATGATTGAACTTCTGATTTTGATAGGATCTAAAACTGCTTCTAGCAACACTTTGTGAAGATCTGTCTCGACCAACCTGAGAAAATCATGAGTAAGGACTGTTTTGGTCCTGTATTCGAGCTGAGTGAACTGCATTCTGAAAAATTAGCCTGTTGACTGTGAACTTGACTGTGTTCTGACAAGATTTCTGTAAGCTAAAAATAGCCTGCGAGAGTTAAAAATAGCCTTTCGAAGAATTATTTTCAGCGAAAAATCTGAAATATGGGTTTTGTCCAGAAAAGGATTCTAAGACAACCCAGAATGTCAGTTTTGCGAAAATTCAACTTCTACTTGATTGTACAAAGATTTTTCACCTGAGAAAATTATTAACTCAAGAACGAACGTTCTGAAGCTAAAAATTCGTGAAAAATCAAACGCACTAATTTAACTCGAGGAAATTATATGAGAATGATCCAGATACTGAGACTTGTAGAATTCGCCAATTTCAGGAACATGCAATTTGTAATTTGTGAAAAATCTGAGATTTGAAGGATGAAAAAGACGTTTTTGTATTGCTCTTTTTCTATGAAAATCGCCTTAGATTTCTTCAGATTGCTGACAATTGTGAATTTTATCCTGCAAGAAGATTTGTTAAATAAAATCGCCTTGAGAATTTGATGAAGATTTTGCCTTTGAACTGGAAGAATTCGCCTTGTAGTGAAAACCACAAATTTTCCTCTCTTGAAATTTGCGCCTTTTGTTATGGAGAAATTCGAATTTCTCTTTTGAAATTATCTTGAGAAAATACGAATTTACAATGAAATTTGAGAGTGCGCCTTTGATTCCTGAAGAATTTGTGAATTTATTTGAGGAAAACGCCTTTGAATATGAAGAAATACGAATTCCTTTGGAGAATTTACGAATTGCTTTTGAATGAATACACCTTTGAGAATTGATAAAATTCGATCTCCTCTTAATAAAATTCGCCTTTGAGAAATACGACTTTGAATATTGAAGGATTGCGAATTGAATCTTGAAAACGCTTTGGATCTTGAAATACGCCTTTGAAAACTCTGAAGAACTTGCGAATTTTTGTTAATATGAACTCCCTTAAAGGTGCGCACCTTCTCTTCTTGAAGAAATACGAATTACTTTGAAGTTACTTTGAAAATTTATAAACTTCGATTTCCCCTTTGAAAATATGAACTTGCTTTGAAAAATACGAATTTCACTTAAGATTGAATTTGCTCTTAATGAAATCGAATTTCCTTTGAAAGCTTTGTGAATAATAATGAAGATGGCGCCATGTTTAAATAAGAAGAAATTTGCACTTATTTGACAACTGCAAGAATTCAAAATCCTGACAAGAATAGAAGTCCTCTGATTGGTTGCCTTTCAGTTCCACTGGCACTGACTGGAAGTTCGAATTTGAATAAATAATAAAATATTTATTATCATGCAATTAGCATAGGCGCCAAAAATAGAAAATCGCCATTTTAATGCTAAAATTACAAAATAAATATTAAATATTTTGAACTTCAGTTGACAATCCGGAATGAAGCTTTGAGATTCATCGTGAGACTTCAACGATTCCGAAAAGTCATCTCTTGAGCATATAGGCGTCCATTTGCTCAAGATACTTCACTTTTTATTAACTCCCTATTTTATAGCTGACAGCACTGTCACGACTGGCCAACTTCAACACTGATTTCCGAATGACTGGGTGACGCTGAGACTGATCTGAAGAATTCATTGGAAAGCCTACTGAACAAGGAAGAAATGTCTGCTGGGAGACACTATTGCAAAATCCATCGTTAAACCCCTTGAAAAATTAGGCGCCCCTGATTAAATTGCTTTTACGGGTTCCAGACTTAGTCATTTCTGGAACTGCCATCTGACACTTCGAACGACTGCTACCGCTGAACGGTGCACCCTGCTGACAAGAAACGAAGCTCTCTGCATGCCTGGAGACATTCTGCATCCAACGACTGTACACACGACACCTGAAAGCGTTGTTAAGGTCCTCAAAAGTAAAAGCACCCCTGGCTCTGAGTTGCACTGATGTCATTTTTACGAAAGACGAACTTTCATCCAAGTACCCTACTTTGACCTCTGATATCTGGAGCTGGGATAACCCGAATCGAGCATTATCTATTTTAACGGACAGCCAGAAAGGCCCACAAGAGAAGTCTCTGGAGGGGACGAAGCAAGAAAACTACTTCTAAGACCTCAAAAATCTCAGTGCGTATTTTATTTAAAATTACCACTCCAGACTTAGCCATTTTCCAGATATCTTCACTTTGCAATATTACACTAAAGACCTCGCATGTACGAGCGTTTGCCAAATCCCGAAGGCTGACGGCTAGGCTCGTTGGATAGATAAAATGATTACGCTCAATAGCCGTGATGACTTTGAACGCGAACGAGCTCATCTGACAGGCCTAAAGGCTAGGCGCCTCTAGACTGTGGAAATACACTGAAAATCTTTTGTTGGTCCGCCCGTGAAATTACGTGCTTGGTAGAATCTCCGCCACGATCACCTGGAACGTCGGATCGACAGGCAGGATGGTGCATCGCGGAGCTGGGCTAGAGTATTACTGATGTTAGGAAGACTCTGTTTGCAAATTTTGGCATCTGAAGGGTCCTTTAAACCAGCGCCCCTGGGCTGTACTTGCACTGGGAACAAACGGAGAAGCTCAGAAACGTGAAAACTCCATTTTAAGCTGATCTTTAGACGACTGCCACCGGAGTTCTGAAACTCGAATGACTGCGTTTGATATCTCATCGGATAAGCAGACTAGTTGAAAGCAGATTGACTGTATTCGCCATTGAAAATGTCGAGATTTACCCCCTCTTTAAGATGGGTGCCCTCAGGTTAGAGGTGCGCTTTTGCCTGAAAAAGACAAATTTCTCACATCTGGAAATTTAGGGATTTCAACTTCTGTTGCCGCTTGCCGGAGCTGTGGAACTCAGAATACTTCGCTGGATAGCTCAATGGATAGCCAGACTGATTTAGAAGAGATTGACTGTATGCTTAAACATTTTAAACAAGATCTTGATCTTCAACAAGCTGGGCGCCCCTGGGCTATACTTGCGCTTTTAGGCTTTTCCTTTGAAAAATCTTCATAAATTGATTATTGAAAACTCTGTTTCGATCATTGAAATCATCATGTGCAACTTGAAATGTCGTCGTGAGATATTCCTCCATCGTGAAAAACTCTATTCTGAGTCTCTGCTTCAGGTTCTGATCAATAAGACTGACTTTGACTGACAAAATATTGACAAAAACTCCATTCTTGATATTGCCCAAAACTATATTCTACAACATTTTAGCAAGGTTTAGAATTTTAAATGCAAAATGCCTTGATGAAGCAAAAAATTTGGTTTGGGTACAACAATATTTCTCTCCAAGGAATGTGTATCGTCTTTGAGAGACACAATGCTTCTCAAGTTATACGCCTTCCTAAAGGGACATTTCTTTTCATTAATAAACATAATCCGAACAGGTCACACCCTTTGCGAATACTAATTGCCATTCTTTACTTTGATGTTAATCGCTGCCATTTGTCACTGCTTTGGTAATTACCTTTTTAAACAAATTGCCACCTTTGCAAAGACATTAGCTCTTATACATGAATTGTTGCTCCTCCAATATTAATCGCTGCTTTTTAAATTTTTCTTTATTCATCTTTTGCCTTTTCTGATTTTTGTCTTATTCATACTCTTGTTTTATATGTTGTTTTTTTTTTTTTGTGTTATATGTTCTCTTTTGTCTTTGCTTGCTTTTTATAGTTTAATTGCTTTACATACTCATGTGCTGGTCTTCATAACACAACCGCTCCTCTTCATAATACATTTGCTTGGCACTTAGGAAGTTGACCAGTATTTAAACAAAGTTGACCATAATCTTTTTGACTTGGGCTCCAATAAAGTTGACTAGCATAAACAGTATATCTTTGTCAATGATATTATGTCTTTAAATCGTTGCATTTAATCATAATCTTTGTGTAATCAATGGCTCCTTATCTTCATTAATTGCTTCATACTCTCAGAATATATTTATCACTTCCCAATTATATATATGAGTTGTCTTCATAATTATTAAGGAAGTTGGCTGATATAGTTTTTATTCGTAAAACTTCAAATTGTCTCAGACATTGGAACACATCACCATGTTGTAACTTATTTTGTAATTCACCTATATTACTATCTTGGAAGTGTTGATGTTCAGCGTCGGTTTCATCTTCCAGCCTGTTCGTGTAAAAGAAAGACAATTAAATAATAGCCTATTGGCTATTTAATTGTTGGCAGCGATTTGTCATATGATGCATCATTTATTAAATAATGATGAACATTTAATAAATGAGGAGGCACGATTTGCTATGAGGCCGACCCTTTGAAGAGTTGCGATTGGTTATGTTTTATTGAAGAGACACATCCTTCTATTCAGGCCGACTTGTCTTGGAGAAGACACGACCCTTCCTCTCACCTGTATATATGTTCGTTACTTCTCATTTGTTTCTCATTCATTCATTACATTTCATCGATCATTCATTACATTTCATCGATTCATTCCAGTTGTCTCGAGTGCGAGTTCATCATAAGAGCAGTTCGATATTGATAAAGGCTGTAGTTCATCATCAGCATATTACATGTGATTAGATCTGTGATAGCATCAGCTTGTGGTGCATTATCTTGGCTTCATTATTGGCCATTATTGTAAAGGTGTTTCTCATTGAGATTCAATATATAAGTGATGTATTGTTGCTGGGTTTTTCTCCCTTAAGAGGAGGGTTTTCCCAGGGTATCTGCTGTGTTCTTATTGTCTGATTTTTGAATTTAAATTCTGTGCATTAATCTGATCATAAAACTAACATGGTATCAAAGCGGGTTTGAGGAGATTGTGATCAGATTTTTCCTTACAACGATACTCTATTCTCTTATTTATACTTCTTTGTCTATCTATACTTTAGTTAAGATGGTGAATGGGCTTAAGATTGAGGATAGACTCGAGGGAGTGTCCAACTTCACATCATGGAGATTCAGGATCATGCTTTCCTTGCAAGAGAATGACTTGGGTGAGTTTGTGGAGTCCAGTGTTCTTGAACCTAAGGAGGAAGAAGAGAAGTTGCAGTGGAAGAAGAAAGATATCAAGGCAATGAAAATGTTGGTTGATTCCGTTAAGGATCATATTGTTCCTATTGTCTCTAAGTTGAAGACAGCAAGAGACATGTTTAAAACTTTGGAAGAAATGTACGAAATCAACAATACCAGCCGAGCACTTGCACTGAAGCAACAACTACGCCATGTGAAGATGGTGAAAGGAGAATTAGTGATTGCCCACTTCATGAGGATTTCAGATTTGAGAGTTTAGCTCTCGACAATTGGCCATGTGGTTCGCGACAAAGACTTGACCATGCTTGCTCTCAATGGTCTTCCTTTGTCTTGGGAATCCTACATTCAAGGAATCAGTGCAAGATAAAAAATGCCTAAGTTTGATCGTCTAAGGGTAGACTGCATTCAAGAAGAATCAAGGTTGATGGCTAGAGGCGTTGGTCAAAGTTCAAACAATGATGATATTCATGTTCTTGCCTCCCAAGCTTCGAAGAAGAAAGGAAAAGATGGAAAGAAAGGATTCTTCAAGAGGAATTGAGATAAGGGAAATGATGGTGCACCCGCTTTCAAGAAAAAGAGACATGTCCAAGATCTAATGCTTTAGGTGTGATAAGTTTGGCCACTTTGCTAAGCATTGTCCATCTAGACCTAAGCAACAAGCCATAGTTGCAGATGTTGATGATTCTTCTCCGCAGAAGGATTCGTGTGAATATTTGTTCTATTCGACATTATCAAGCAATGTACCTGCAAACACCAACACTTGGCTAATCGACAATGGTGCTTCTTGACACATCACTGGATTTAAGGAGCATTTATCAAGCTTGGTGGAGAGAGATTCTTTTGAACAAGTCATTATTGGAGATGATGCTAGCTACTCCGTGAAAGGGATTGGGACCTCTACTATTCATTTGGATTCCGGCATTACACTTCAATTGAACGATGTTCTTTATGTTCCAGGAATCAAGCCCAATCTCATCTCCATTTCAGCCCTAGAAGATAAAGGATATCAAGTTGCCTTCTCCAAAGGCAAAGTTCTTGTGTGAATGGACAATTCCAGTTTCAAGGATGCTCAAGTAATTGGTGTTAGACATGAAAGCCTCTATAAGCTATGTACACGTCCACTACAGGCATTAGTTCATGATTCTTCAAGCTTATGTGATCTTTGGCATCTAAAATTGGCTCACCTGGACTTTCGAGCCTTACCTATCATGGAGAAGATGGTCTCGAGACTTCCTAAGTTCAATCAAGAGCATGAAGGAACCTGCAAAGGATGTGATATGGGTAAGAATTCAAAAGCTCCATTCCATAGTAGAGAAAGTAGATCTAAGTGTATTTTAGACCTTATTCATTCTGACTTATGTGGACCTATGTCTGTTCCTTCTTCGAGTGGTTTCTTGTATTATGTTCTTTTTATTGATGACCACTCTAGAAAGACTTGGATTTATTTTTTGAAAACAAAAGAGTCTGAGGAAGTGTTAGAAAGGTTCAAGGAGTTCAAAGCTCTAGTAGAGAATCTTTTTGGTAAAAGAGTCAAGGTCCTCAGATCTGATAATGGAGGAGAATACACCTTTGGCAGCTTTAGGAATTTCTGTGTTGATGCTGGGATTAAGAGGGATTCCGATATATCGCTGGGCATTTGATTGTCATTGGAGCAGGAGCACTTATATATATATATATATTGGAATGATATAAGATAAATCAAGAAGACCTGTGCGTATCATTAGGATCGGGTCCTCTGTGCTTACCTACTTCCTTTTCGTTGGCCATGATAATCTATTGATGGCTTATTGAATGAGTATCACTACTTGAGATGTCTGGTGGAGAACATGTCCTCTTGGTTGCCAACTAGAGTAGAGGAATGCATTCAGGCTGGTGATTCGACGGACATTGTGTTGAGTTGTTTCCTGTATTACTGCTTCTTGCATATTGGGTGCTAGAGTATACAAGGGTGTCGTGGAGAGGATTTGGAATCCATTGATGACAAGAGAGATCTTAAGAGAAATCGTGGACAAAGGGAAGTGATAGTAATTGCACGATTACAAAAGTCTACTCACATTCGCCATAGTCGGGGACTTGGCTCATACTGTGTCGCATTTCAATTCATCTCTGTGAACACTACTGTTCAATGCACCTTTTGTGTGTGGCAAAGGTGTTAGCTTGCTTGGAGGATTGCTATTAATATTGTGTTGGCAGACTATCTGGAGACCTGCTTGTAGACCTCCTGTTCTCCTATTCAAAGGATTCTGAAATAAGGATTTGGCAATGATTGCGATGCTGGGTCCTTGAATTCTACAGAGGGATGGTTTAAACGAGTCTACAATGGAAACTCATGAAAGCTTGAAGGCATATCTGGCATAGGACTTCTCCACAGGAAATATGTGAGAAGGAATTGTTGTTTCTGTAGGTTGTACTAAGCTGAGTCAGTATTCAAGAAAAAAATTAATACAGATCTCAGGAAAAATAAGTGTAGACTTGAAAAAGTGTTTAAGTGCAACACTTAAGGAGATTCTGATTTCAACGAGATAAGTAATTTTTTTTGTTTATACTTTTTGAAATTTGGGGTAAAATTCAGTCTGCTGAGTTGTGCAGATCTGACATCATTTATTTGGATCGTGTGTGATTAGTAAAGATCGTGTTTTCTCTTGATTAGTGATCACTGGGATGAGATCCTTTGGAGATACTAATTATTCATTGCAAATTGTTTCATACTAGTTGTGAAGATTTCTGAGTGTGACTCTGAAATAAAAGGAGAACTGTAATTTTGATTGTGATTGGTTGGTCACATCGATATCATTCTTTATATGCATGGACTGTGATAGAGTGTTGATTCTTTGAGAGGTCTGGTTCTATATGCTGGCTGCACAATGTATCTAAGAAATCTGTGTTGAGCAGATTGTCTTTTGTTGTGCTGAGATTAGCACTTCGGAGAGTAGTAAAGATGAAAGAAAGATATATCAGAATCAACAAAGATAAGTCCTATTATTTCTTTAATTGATCTTTCTAATGATATTTGCTACATACTTCACTTGTAGTTTGATTTTTTTTATATATAAACTATTATTAATCCTTTTAAAATGCAGGTTGGATCGAGAAGCAAATGAATGATGAATTAATTATCTGAGATTACTTAAGGAATTCAAGGAAGGAAGAGCTTGAGGCATCCTGTGAGGAAGCAACGCAGGTTGAAGACTAGAGACACAACTTGCTGCCATAAAGCTGAGTTGGTGATACATAACTATAGATATCTCTCGAGGGCACAAGGGCGGGTTTGCCTTGGATGGAGAGTTTGCATCAGCAAGAAGATTGAGAAAGATGAAGATATTGAAAGAACCACTACAAATTGTCATTGTGATCAGTTACTTCAAAGAGGAGTTAAATTCCAAGGATTCAAGGCTCGAGTTGAGAGCATGTCTGGGAAAAGGATTAAGGTTCTGAGATGGAGGGGAAGTTGACTTCTAGAGGATTACTTTGCAATCTCTGAGGCAGGGATCAAGAGGGAGTTCTGTGACTTACTAGTGAAGGTGTTAGCTATGTGGGTTGCTGTATTGCAAGGATAGGTGCTAAAGTCCTTGGAGGACCTCTTTAGCTGCAGAGAACAGAATTGCACAAGATAGTCGATCTGGATTTGACATTGGTAGCTCCACAAACCTATTCAGAATAGGGTGATCTAGGATGAGGTCAAGAAGGACAGTCCTGAACTCTTGCAAGTCAATGGTGTCGGAGGTGTGTGCTGGAAACCATTTCTCTAAGGCAAGCGTAAGCGTTGCAGGCAATCTTGGACGAGGAGGTCAGAAGATTGATGCAAGTACTTGATACTTTAGAGGGAGTCACATCATCATGAAGATCTGTGTTAATGCATTTTTCTCTGAGACGGAGAAATTTTAGTTGTAAGCCCTTGTTAATGCATTTTTCTTTGAGACAGAGAAATTTGAGGTGTAAGCCCTTGTTAATGTATTTTTCTCTGAGACGGAGAAATTTGAGGTGTAAGACCTTGTTAATGCATTTTTCTCCGAGACGGAGAAATTTGTGGTGTAAGCCCTTGTTAATGCATTTTTTCTCTAAATCGGAGAAATTTGAGGTGAAAGCCCTTGTCCATCTCTGAGACGGAGATGTGGTTCTTTCCACCCTTTGGGAGTAGCCATGGTGGATGTCATGTTGAGAGACTCCATGACAACATCACGTTGAGAAACTTCGTGATGAATTCCTTGTACTTGTGTTTTTCCACTCATGGGAGTAGCCATAGTGAACATCATGTTGAGAGACTCCATGATGACATCACGTTGAGTGACTCCATGATGGGCACTTGTGCACATGCTCTTTCCATACATGGGTGTAGCCATGATGGACGACATCACGTTGAGTGACTCCATGATGAACTCTTTTCACAAATGGATGTAGCCATTGTGAGTGTCATGTTGAGAGACTCCATGGCATTGTATATTAGGAAGGATTCCTCCCTAGCTAAGAGGGAGTGTTGTTGATATAGCATTGGGACTCCTTGCATCGATTTAATAAATAATTAAATATAGCCATGGCTACTTAATTATTTAATTGGAGCCGACTTTTGTGAAGAGGCGCTCCCAATTGAAATTGTAATCATCTTCTTGAGGCCGACCTTTCATCATGAAGAGTCATGTTGATTGATATCGAATTGTATGAAAGCAAGGTGCTTTCACTCATTTGATTATTCAATTATTCACAAGAAGTTCGCATATTTCTGTAGGTGATTATCTTATTCAGCAGATCTACATATTCAAGAGTTCGACAATATAAAGAAGACATTACTGTTTGTATTGGCATCTAGAGAGGTGCATTCATATTAATCATTAGATTGGCCTTGTGATTGGCCTCATTGTAAAAGCGAGCTGTTGCTCATTATTCAATAAATAGTTGACATATTGTTGCTGGGTTTTTCACCCTCGAGAAGGAGGGTTTTCCCAGGGTATCTTGCTGTGTTATTGTGTTCATTGTATCATTTCTGTTTATTGCAAATCTGATCTTAAAAACTAACAGAAATGACAACAGAGATTTATGGCTGTACACAAACTGATAATATTTTTTATTTTAGGATGTCTAAATTCGTAGAGCTCATAGATTTACAATCATTCTTGCTGGCGAGAGATTTTGTGTCTTTTTACACTACATTTATATCATAAAAAAGGTAACTGAAAAGAATCCCAAAAATGATATTGTTCTTGAGAATACCAAGAGATACCCTAAAACTTAGGGGACTTGTAACATTTGAACACTAACTACACATTTGGCTGAGATGGCACATCATCAACATCAATACTGTCTTTATTCCTTTGTGGTGATTGGGGATTTTGCGAAACATTCTTTGATTTGCAAGGCTTTGGAATAATCACGTTATCAGTTCACAATTGCCATAAAGCTTTGTTGCCTCTGGTTTGCTCTGGTTTGGTTCAATGAATTGCGAGATAACCCATTCCTTCGTTAAGTGCCACATTGATATCACTTAACTTCTCCAAGTTGTCAGCACAAAAAGACTTTGTATTAAGTGATTCTTTGATCTTCGCTTTTAACCTATCGATGCTCGCTTGGGCTTTTGTAATTCGGGGAGTAGATCGATCATTTAGGTTGATAGCCTTGAAGATTCCATGGATGTTCGCCCTAATCTCTTCACATTCCTTTAATAGTTTATTTTGCTCTTGGATATTTTGTCTTAGAGCAATTATCTTCCACTTGATGCTCTTTTTCTAGATGATGTATCTGTTATCACTAGAGCCAATTATAATTTGCTCAATAACTAGCCTATCCATTCTCATATCTATCATTTCCTTTAGATTCTTGTCAATTTTTAGCCAATTCACTTCTTGAGATTTAGATGCCATGATATCCTCATCGATCTCCTTCCTTTTGTCTTCCAAGCTATTTAGCATTTTGTTAGCTTTTTCCACAAATTTAACAACTTTGTTTATGACCCAATCAACCCAGTCTTTGATTGCTTGCCCATAACATTTATATTTCTTCACCTTCTTGATTGCAACTTTATTGTCAATGAAGCTGGGGTCGGAGGATGTGTCTATTTGCCCCATAGGTTGAGTAGAGGTATCAACAATAGATTTTAAACACGAGGTTAAAAGTTTCAACTGTTGTTTGAGCTCTTCTCTGGACTTCTTGTCTCTCTCAATGCGCTCCACAAGCTGGGCAGCCAACACTTGAAAATTGTAAACATCACCATCTCGAGAGGCAGGCCCCAAGTGAACCTTGGTAATATTGAAGTCCTTCTCTGATGCTTGGTTGACATCTTTTTGGGCTGAGGGATGAGCAATCTCCACATATAAGCTCCTTGATGAAGCTTCTGTCATCAACCTTGAGGTAGTCTTCAATTTCTTTGGTTGTGGGGTTTGTTGCAACAAACTCGAGACATCATCCTTTGGAATGCTCATCTCCACAACTTTTCTTTTCTTAGACAAGGTTTGCTGCAACCAAGTTGTTGGAGTGGTAAGAGGGATTACTTGGAGAGAATTGCAAGGATATACTTATAGGAGGGGTATCACGAGCTGATACATTGAGTGACACTGGAGGAGATGGATTTGGGGGAGAATGCGGGGAAGGAGGAATACTCCCTTTTGAATAGGATGACACATCAACCATCTCTTCTTCAGTTGCTTCCATAGTTTTCTTTCCTTTCTCCTTAGGAGTGTCGTCACACGTTTTCTCCATTCTTCCTTTAAGAGGCTCTTCACCATCTCCTCCTCCAATCAATTGTGATGTTGATTCTATGAAAGCAGTTCAAAGAGAAGGAACATGTACCTGATTGGTTTCTCCTTGCTCTAGGGCTTGTGTTGCTCCAATCGTTTTAGTGTTTGGTGGCTCAATTGTCTTCTTAATGATCAATTCTTTTGTTCTTTTCAATACCATCGTTGTCCCGCCTTCAATGTTTGCAATTTCTTTGTTGTTCCAATTGACGAGAAAAATAGGCATCATTTGGATGTGATCATAATAAATCGGATTGACTGGATCGGATTCGTCATCCATTAACTCCGGGACATTCCAATTCAGATTATACAAATTGACTTGCCTCATTGATAGCCTCATCCAATCCCTTCTCCTTCAAATTCATTATCGTAGTCAGCCTAAAAATCTGCTAGTTCGGGAACATGATAGAAACTTGGTCCAAGTTGCAGATTATTATGAACAAAATTCTTGCTATTAAAAGGGAAGCGAAATTCAAAGAATTGTAATTTGTTTTTGACCATGTCCTCTCAATGTCAAGGGCATCTGAAGAAGATTTACATTGCTAGAAAGACAAATCAATGGGAAAGGGAACACTTGCCTTTTTCCTTTCCTTACACCTTTTGTTCAATTCTCCAATTTGCCTACACACCTCAATCAACACAAATCTATCAATGACATACTTTGGTAACTTACACGGGAAGCCATTGTAAATTTTAATGATCAGATTTAATGCACAGAAAATTAATTCAAAATCAGACAATAACACAGCAGATACCCTGGGAAAACCCTCCTCTTGAGGGAGAAAAACCCAACAACAAAGATCTCTCTTATATATATAAATAGTGGCAACAATTCTCTTTACAATGAGGCCAATCACAAGGCCAATCTTCAGCACCTACACATGATGCAATGACAGATAAATAATCTGCACCTCCTTAATATCTAAATCTGCCCTTGAAGAAATTCGCAACCTGCTCTTGAAGAAATTCGCACTTGAATGAAGTAATAAATCGAACTTGCTTGATGATGACAATGAATGAAATGATCTTCTATATATACATATTGAAGGAGAGGTCGCACCTCTTCAAGAGATAGGTCGGCCAATATAATTACAAATAATAAATGCTAATTTCAAGGAAGGTCGGCCATCAATAAAGTTTCTTCATGGATAATCGCGCCAATATATAAGAGATTTGTCACTTCACAAAAATCGTGTATAATAATTAAATAGGCCATGTCTATCATTTAATTATTATCTCCATGTAATCTGGCTGGAAGGATTTGCTTGAAGCTGCAATCATCATTAACACTCCCTCTCAGCTAGGGAGAGAACTTCCGGCTACACAAGACATATCACCTCAACGTGATGTCTATCACATTGGCTACAACCAAATGTGAAAAGAAGAATATCACCTCAATGTGATATTAGATATTGCCTCAACACGATATCAACCATAATGGCTACAACCATACTATGGTGTGTACAAGTGTTCATCACTTGCGTGATGTTGTCACCTCAACATGACATTCACAAGTACAAGATGTGTCATGGAGTCTCACACATGACATCCACCATGACTCAGGCTCAGACGGTGGATACAAGGGCTTTCACCTCAAATCTCAAAGAGAAATGCATTAAACAAGGGATTTCACCTCGAACTTCTCTCTCAGAGAAGAACTCATTAAACAAGGATCACTGATACTAAGACTCTTACTCAGTTAAGGCTGGATTCTCCACCATACCAAGCTTATCTCGAAAGTACACAAACTTTATCCTGGCGAGAGGCTTGGTGAGAATATCTGCCGTCTGCTCATCAGTGTTGATGTACCTCAACTGTACATCCTTCCACAGTACCATATCCCTAATGTAGTGGTACTTGATCTCAACATGCTTGGTTCTGTCATGGAACACAGGATTGACAGAAAGCTTCACACAACTCTGATTATCACAATGAATGATAGTAGGCTCCATTGATTGTCCAAACAATCCTGCAAGGAGCTTACAAAGCCATACTGCTTCTCGAGTTGCCATACAAGCTGCAATACTCTGCTTCTGTTGTACTCATTGCTACAGATGACTGTTTCTGCTGCACCAGGAAATCATAGCTAAACCCAAACTGAAGCAACAACCAGAGGTGCTCTTTCGATCTGTGGCACAACCTGCCCAATCAGAATCAGTGAAACCATGTAACTCCAAGTCTGCATCTGAAGAATACCTCAACCCATATCCAACTATGCCACGCAAGTATCTCAGGATATGTTTAGCTGCAACAAGATGTATCTCTCGGATCACACATAAACGCTAAGTGCACTCACTGCATAGCAAATGTCAAGTCTAGTGTTAACTAGATACATCAAAGATCCAATTAGCTGTCTGTACAAGGTAGGATCCACCAAGTCTGAATTAGCTGCAGCCTCCTTGAACTTTGTAAGTTGGTCTCCATAGGTGTGGACATGGATTTGCAATCCATCATGCCAAATCTCTTAAGTATATCAATGGTGTACTTCCCTTGACTTAGAATCATCTCATCTGGTTTCTGCCAGACTTCTAGGCCAAGGAAGTAATGCATGAGCCCAAGGTCCTTCATCTCAAATTCAGAGGTCAACTCTTTCTTACACTCAAGAATTAGGTGATCTTCTCTAGTAAGGATCAAATCATCAACATATAAAACCAAAATTAATGCTTAACCATTGATTACCTTGAAATAGAGATTCGAATCAGCATCATTCTTCAAGAAACCCAAGCTTGACAGGTAACGATCAATCCTTTCGTACCAAGCACGAGGACCCTGCTTAAGACCATACAAGGCCTTCTTCAATTTGCAAACATGTGACTCCTTTTCATGAACCTCAAATCCATCAGGTTGCTCTATATAAACTTCTTCCTCAATCACTCCATTGAGAAAGGCTGTCTTCACGTCCATATGGTGAATCTTCCATCCTTTAGATGCAGCAATAGCAATGATGGTTCTGACAGAAGTATAGCGAGCAACAGGAGCAAAGATTTCTTCGTAATCAACTCCCTCTTTTTGAGAAAACCCACGAGCCACAAATCTTGCTTTGTACTTCTCAATACTTCCATCTGCAGCATGATTAATCTTGAATAGCCATTTAGAAGATACCACAGACTTGCCCTCGGGTCTAGGAACAATATCCCAAACATCATTCTTAAGAATTGACTGATACTCCTCTATCATAGCATCTCTCCAAATCTGATGACTAGATGCTTCCTCAACATAGGTAGGCTCGGATTCTATAATCTGACTCATCAAGGCAACATAACTGGAGAACTTATGTGGCCTTTTGCTTTCTTTGAATGTGCCTCTAGGAGCTGCAAAACTTTCAGCCTCTTGCATAGTACGCCTGGCCCATAGAGGTCTCTTTCTCCCAATAACAATGTCAGTAGTCCCATCAGTAGGTTCCAAGGGTTCAACAAGATCAATATCTTCTTTTGGTTCTGAAGTCTCCCTCTGAATCTCAGGAGTATGGTCAACTTCCATATCCCGAGGAGACTCTTCATTATCAATCTCCATATGAATCCCCCTGGATCTCCTAAATGCAACATCTGCCTCGAATGTGACATCCCTACTGATCTCGATCAACTTCTGGCTTGGAATGTATATTTTGTAGGCTTTTGATGTCTCACTGCAGCCCACAAATATTCCCTTCTTGCCAGAAGGCTCCAACTTGGTTCTCTTTGCCTTGGGAACATGAATATAGACAGGACATCCAAAGATCCTCAAATGACTAACTTCAGGCTTCTTCCCTGGAAATGCTTCTTTCGGAGTCATGTTTTCCAGGACCTTATGAGGACCATCTATTCTGAACATATACAGCCGTCCTGGAAGCTTCTGCCCATAAGAAGGTTTGCAAATCTTGATCATGAATCAAGGCCTTTGCTGCTTCCACGATTGTCCTATTCTTTCTTTCTGCAACACCATTTTGTTGAGGATTATAGGGAACACATAACTCCCTCTTAATCCCCGCATCAATACAAAAATTCCGAAAATTGCCAGAGGTGTATTCTCCACCATTATCAGATCTGAGGACCTTAATTCTTTTACCAGAAAGATTTTCTACCAAGACTTTAAACTCTTTAAACCTATGGAAGACTTCCTCAGACTCTTTAGTTTTCAAAAAATAAATCCAAGTCTTCCTAGAGTGGTCATCAATAAACAGAACATAATACAAGAATCCACTTGAAGACAAAACAGACATAGGACCACATAAATCAGAATGAATAAGGTCTAAAATACACTTAGATCTATTTTCTCTACTATGAAAAGGGGCTTTTATATTCTTACCCAATGCGCAGCCCTTGCAAGTACCTTCGTGCTCCTGGTTGAACTTAGGAAGGCCTGCCACCATCTTCTCCATGATAGGTAAGGCTCGGAAGTGATGGTGAGCCAATCTTTGATGCCAAAGATCACATAGACTTGAAGAGTCATGAACCAAAGGTTGTAAAGAACATGTGCAGACCTTGTAAAGGTTTTCATGTCTAACTCCAATTACTTGAGCATCCTTGAAGCTAGAGTTCTCCATCCATACTAGAACTTTGCCTTTGGAGAAGGCAACTTGATATCCTTTATCTTCCAAAGCTGAAATAGAAATAAGATTGCGCTTGATTCCAAGAACATAAAGAACATTACTCAACTGAAGTGTGATGTCGTAATCCGAATGAAGTGAAGAGGTCCCAATTCCTTTCACGGAGTAGTTGGCATCATCTCCAATGATGACTTGTTCGGAAGACTCGTCCACCAAACTTGAAAAGTGCTCCTCAAAACCGGTGATGTGTCGTGAAGCTCCACTGTTGATTATCTTAGTGTTGGTGTGGGAAGGTACACTGCTTGATAATGCTGAATAGAACAAATATTCACTTGAATCCTTTTGTGGAGAGGCATCATCAACATCCGCAACGGTGGCTTGTTGCTTAGGTCTAGTTGGGCAATGCTTAGCGAAGTGCCCAAACTTATCACATCTAAAGCATTGAATCTTGGACATGTCTCTCTTCTTCTTGAAGGGAGGTGCATCATCATTTCCCTTGTCTCGATTCCTTTTGAAGAAACCCTTCCTTCCATCTTTTCCTTTCTTCTTTTAAGTATTGGAGGTGAGAACATGAATGTCTTCATTCTTTGAACTTTGACCAACGCCTCTTGCCACGAACCTTGATTCCTCTTGAATGCAATCAGATCTTAGGCAATCAAACTTAGGCAATTTCGATCTTGCACTGATTCCCTGAATGAAGGATTCCCAAGACAAAGGTAGACCATTGAGAGCGAGCATGGTCAAGTCTTTATCATGAACCATATGTCCTATTGTTGAGAGCTGATCTCTCAAATCTGAAATCCTCATGAAGTATGCAATAACAAATTCTCCCTTTGACATCTTCACATGATGCAATTTATGCTTTAGTGCAAGTGCTCGGCTGGTATTGTTGATTTCGTACATCTCTTCCAAGGTCTTGAGCATATCTCTCGCTGTCTTCAACTTAGAGATGATATGAACAATATGATCCTTGACGGAATCAACCAATATCTTCATTGCTTTAATGTCTTTCTTCACCCACTGCAACTTTTCTTCTTCCTCCTCAGGTTCAAAAACGCTAGACTCCACGAACTCACCCAAGTCATTTTCACGCAAGGTAAGTATGATCCTAAATCTCCATGAAGTGAAGTTAGATGCTCCCTCGAGTCTATCTTCAACCTTCAAACCTTTCACCATCTTGACTAATGTAGAAAAATGAACAAGTAGGGTATGCTGATTACTAATAATCTGATCACGATCCTCTCAAACCCGCTCTGATACCATGTAAATTTTAATGATCAGATTTAATGCACAGAAAATTAATTCAAAATCAGACAATAACACAGCAGATACCCTGGGAAAACCCTCCTCTTGAGGGAGAAAAACCCAACAACAAAGATCTCTCATATATATATAAATAGTGGCAACAATTCTCTTTACTCTTTACAATGAGGCCAATCACAAGGCCAATCTTCAGCACCTACACAAGATGCAATGACAGATAAATAATCTGCACCTCCTTAATATCTAAATCTGTCCTTGAAGAAATTCACACTTGAATGAAGTAATAAATCGAACTTGCTTGATGATGACAATGAATGAAATGATCTTCTATATATACATATTGAA
>VDFB02000017.1:393101377-393160912 GCA_007258455.2 Sequoia sempervirens
TCTCTTCCTCTCTAACTCTCCCTCTCCATCTCCTTATCTCTATATCTTTATCTCTCTCTACCTCTCTCTATCTCTATATCTATTTCTCTCCCTTCCTCTCTCCCTCTATATTCATCTCTACCTCTATCTTCCTCTCTCCCCCTCTATCTCTAGATAAGTCTCCCTCTCTCTATCCATTAATCTCTCTCTCCCTCTCCCTCTTCCTAGACCTCCATATATATATATATACTTATTTACCTCTCCATCTCTATCTCTCCATCTCTCTACCCATATATCTATCCCTCTCTCATTCTCCCCCTCTCTCTCCCTCTTTATATATTTGTTTGTTCCATCTCTATCTCTCTTTATCTCTCCCTCTCCCTCTCCCTCTCTTAATATCCCTCTTTCCATATGCATCTCAATCTCCATCTCCATATCTATCTCTATCTCCTTACCCTTCTCTCTCTCACTCAAACTTTCCCCCTCTATAAGTCCATCTTTATATCCCTCTCCTCCCCTCTATTTCCCCCTCTCTTTCTATTGCAAACATAACATGAGTATGTTGGTAATGGAGATTGATTATCTTCCTATTTAGAGGTTTTGTTTTAGTCATGTTTGGATCCATTTAAGTGGATGCATAGTTAATTTGAAGCTATCACTTCTCCATTGAAACCTTTTTTGCACAAACAACATCAATTTCTAAATGACCTACCAACTAACCTCGCGTACTACAAAATATATGCAAAAAAATATACCAAAATTTTCCCTAATTGACCTTCCACACCTCTTTGGCGTACCCATTGCACACCAAGGTGCAATTGCTAGTTAATATATTTGTAATTTTTTAATTTATGGGCACTATTATTATTCAATTGAAATATGGGTTATTTTAATCTGTTTAAATCATGCCCTAAGCGTAATCAATGCGCCAGCTTATCGGAATAAAGTAAAAAACATAATTGGCATGAACGCGAAGTGTTGCCGACGAAGTGTTGCCGACGTCAAAATAGCATCTCATCCTCCTCTAAATATTGCATTTTGGCTACCCATTTATAGATTGAGAAATGAGAAGTTTAAACCAGGGAATTATCTATTCTGTTTGATGCTCCTGCAGATATTCAAGATGAGAAACAATGGCGGTATCTTCCGTCTGCTGTTACTATGCTTCGTGTTCACCTCTTACGTCGGCGCAAAAGGTGTAGACTACGCCTCAACATACATAGTTTTCATGGATAAATCTTTCATGCCCAATAAATTCTCCACCCACGAACATTGGTATAGATCCTTACTTTCTTCTGTGAAAGCACAAAGGACTGATCAGAACACCCAGACCGAGGATTTCTATCATTACACATATGACACTATACTGCACGGTTTCAGCGCCTCATTAACACAGTCGGAGGTGGACATGCTGGAGGAGATGCCAGGGCACGTATTATCATTTCCCGATCCGGTGGGAAACATTCATACCACCCATTAAACAGAATTCCTCGGACTGAGGCCCAATTCGGGTCTCTTGCCCAAGTCCCGATTTGGGCAAGACGTAATTGTGGCCATACTTGACACGGGAATCTGGCCAGAAAGCCAGAGCTTCCTCGACCATGGAATGGAGCCCGTGCCCGCTAGATGGAAGGGAAAGTGTGAAAGCGGCACCGACTTCGACCCGTCGCTCTGCAATAAAAAGCTCATAGGAGCGCGCTTTTTCAACAAAGGTAGTCTGGCCAAGGACGGTACTACTGACCTCTCCCACGATTACGACTCTCCCAGAGATTTTGAGGGTCATGGAAGCCATACGTCGTCGACAGCGGGAGGAAACTACGTGGAAGGCGTGAACTCATACGGTTACGCTGCGGGCACTGCTCGAGGCGTGGCTCCTGCGGGTCGAATTGCTATGTATAAGGTCGTTTGGGCGAGTGCGTCGGTAGAAGCCATTGGGTCAGATGTGCTGGCCGGCATGGAGAGCGCCATTAGCGACGGAGCCGATGTTTTGTCTCTCTCCCTTGGCTTCGACTCGGACACTCCTTATTTCAGAGACGTTATAGTGCTGGGAGCCTTTGCGGCCATCAAGAATGGAGTTTTGGTGGTTTGCTCGGCGGGAAACGATGGGCCTTTGCGACGAACTATGCATAACGCAGCGCCCTGGATTTTCACGGTTGGAGCCAGCACGGTCGACAGGGCTTTCGCAGCTATGTTGACACTGGGCGACGGAACCGTTGTGAATGGATCCTCCTTCTACACTGCCTCCAATCCACATGAAGGAGCCAGAATTCCTCCCGCTGCGCTTCTCCACGATGAGGGAGACCCCGCATGCAATAAAAAGCCCGAATTGCAGAGAGTGAATGGAACTGTGCTGTTGTGTTTCAAGAATACTAGTCCTGGGATCATTGACGATGCCAATGCTGCAGGAGCTGTGGCTTTGGTTTTGGTGCGCGTCGACACGATGGACTTAACGACCCACCCAGATGACACTTTTCCATTGGTAGTCTTAGGAAGTGGAGATAAAGCAGCAACGGATGCAGTCGTAAAGTACGCTTCTACAGTGTCGATTCCTGTAGTGGAAATAGGCCCGGCTTAAGTATCACACACTAATGACTTAGTCAAAGTGTTTTCTGATTTTTCTGTTTTCTCTTCACCCTTCCGTTGTCGCTGCACCGTTTATAACGTCACATCACATCAAGCTTTCTACCTTATTTAATTTCGGACTTCTACGTACAGCATAAATAGGTGTTATTACATAGCATTAATAGGTGTTATTACCTATGTAATAGATAAAATAAAAAAATAAAATAAATTTTTTATAATTTTTAATATATTATTTTTATTTTTATTTTTATTTTATAATATATTTATTTTATGTTTATTTTTTATTATAATTTTATATTTATTTAAAAATATAAAATATAAATTTATTAAATAATATTTTCATTTTAAAATTGAATATTAAATAACTTTTAAAATTTTAAATTGCTATAATACTATTTATAAAAATAAATAATATTAATTTAATATATTTGATTTTTTTTTTTTAAATAGTGTGTTAATTAATTTTGAAATTGAAATATTTATTTTTTAATTTTATCTTAATTTTAACTTAGTATTAAGTTAAAATACTAAGTTAAAATTGGTTTGGGGTCAATTAAAATTAGGATTAAGTTAGAATTGGGTTGGGGTTAGTTAAAATTAGGAATTAGAATTGAAATTAAGGTAAAATAAAAATTTAAAAAATCTAAGGATTTAATTAACTTAGAATTTTAACTTACAACATTAAATAAATATTTTTAAGTTATTTAAATATTTTTTATATTAATAATAGTTTAAACAACAAAATACAAAGTTTTCACAGCTGTATAAACATTTTACACAACAGTCATTTAAGCTTAAATAGCCATATATAAGCTGAAAACATACGGCTAAGCAAAGATCCCATCATTACAGGGATATAAACTCATAATCACAAAACGCTGAGCAAAAAGAGGTACAATATAAAATGTATTAAATTCACAGAGGTAAAAGGTTCTGTAGAAGTCAGCTAGCATCCCAATAAGCCAATGAGTTGACTGTATCACGTTCCTCCCTAGAGAAAACGTTTTCCAGCTCTAAAATCTCGATTGTATCGAATCTTGGGCCTCTCTTCTCTTGGGTGCATTCCTCCCCTTAGCTGCTCATTAAAATCCTTCTTGAAGGTCTCCAACACTTCCAAAAAAACAGAAAGATTAAACTGCCCCTGCTGCCATGATTGAGTCTTTTGGAAGAACTTGTTCTCAACAACCTCCATCGTAACCACTACCAGATTTTGCATCTTTCTAGCTGGCTAAGGTCGCAATTACATCAAGCTCTTCAGTCGAGAAAGCCTTCTCAAATTCTTGATTCTCATTCGTGTGTAGCCTGGATTTTTTGGGTTCCTGTTGGGCCTTGTGAGCTTTCTCCTTAACCTCCTTCTGGAACGCCTCAAGGGCCATCATGAAAACTGCTAAATTGGGTTGTCCTTGCGGCCAGGTATGACCAAAGTTTGCTTCTTTATGACTTGGTAGCACAACACCATCCTTGAGGAGATTCAGGAACTTCTTCTCCGAGATCGCCATTGTAGTTGTAACCTGCAACGCAATGTTAAAGAGTGTGAAACTTTTGGAAGACTTGGTGAGTGTTCTCCGGCTTCCATTAAACCTGTTGTCATTTCTTGCCCTCCAAATGTACCACAAGATTTTAGTAGATAAGATATACCAGAATAAATGCAACTCTTTGTTAAGACTTAGCTCATGCCCAAATAAAATTAGCATCCAGTTTACTTTTCCATTCCTTTCAAAGAAGAACTGACTGTTACAAAACATATTCCAAACTTCATTTGCGAATAGAAAGTCAAAAAAGATGTGCAAACCAATTTCAGGCACTCTGCAGATAGAACATATGTCAATATCAATATGATTCAATTTAAATGAGAGTTTTTGTAACAGCAGTACCCATCTAAAACACAATTTCTTTGCATCCACATTATCATGTAAGAGAGAAGTAAAAATTTTAAGCCAAAACTTATCTTCTTTAATAATTTAAATATTTCAATTTCAAAAAATATTTATTTAATGTTGTAAGTTAAAATCCTAAGTTATTTAAATCTTTAGAATTTTTAAATTTTTATTTCATCTTAATTTCAATTCTAATTGTAATCCTAATTTTAATTTAAGATTTTAACTGATCCCAACCCAATTCTAACTTAATCCTAATTTTAGCTTAGGATTTTAACTGATCCCAACCCAATTCTAACTTAATACTAAGTTAAAATTAAGATTGCAAATTCAAATTAAGATAAAATTGAAGAATAAATATGTCAATTTCAAAATTAATTAACACACTATGTTTTAAAAAAATATTAAATATATTAAATTAATATAATTTATTTTTATAAATAGTATTATAGCAATTTAAAATTTTAAAATTTATTTAATATTCAATTTTAAAATGAAAACATTATTTAATAGATTTATATTTTATATTTTTAAATAAATATAAAATTATAATAAGAAATAAGCATAAAATAAAAATATTATAAAAAATAAAAATAAAATAATATATTAAAAATTATAAAAATAAAATTTTACCTTATAGTTTTTTAATCTATTACATAGGTAATAACACCTATTTTAAAACATGGTGATTACATATATTTTTGGTAGGTTAACAAGTATTCTCTTTAAAAAAAGTAAATAAAATTCAAAAAAATGAAAAAAGTTGTAAATAAAACTCAATTAATATTATAATTAGATTATTTTATCACTCTTAGGTTATTTTATTTACTTAAGAGTTATTTTACTTTTTACTTTAGAGTTATTTAAGGATTATTTTATGTTATTTATATTATAGGTGCCTCAAAAGGATATATCTGAATGCAGTACATATATTTATAAAATATAAAATAACTCTTATGTAAGAATATAGAAACTTGTTATGTATTGATTTTATTAATAACACTAAATATCTTTATCCATTATAACTACTCATAATTTAATATTCAAAACCAAAAATCTAATAATCCACAAAATTATGCAAATTTTAAATATTAATTATACTAAATCATAAATTTATATCATTTTATTAATCTAGACTAAATTTAAATAAATTTTATTTTCCTTTATTCGTACACTACTATAGATATATGTTAAGTACATTTATCTAAAAACCACCGAGAGATATCAATATTGAATTATTCTATTTACTTAAATAGTTATTTGATTTTACTTTAGAACTATTTAGGAATTATTTTATATCATTTATGTTTTCTTTATTTTATTTCATTTTACAATTATTTTTAAAATTATTTTATTTTATTTATATTATTGATTCTATTTTTGAATTATTTTATTTATTTTAAGAGTTATTTGATTTTACTTTAGAACTATTTAAGGATTATTTTATATCATTTATGATTTTGAAAATAGTTGTAAAATGAAATAAAATAGAGAAAGCATAAATGATATCTCTTGGTGGTTTTTAGATAAATGTACTTAACATATATCTATAGTAGTGTATGAATAAAGGAAAATAAAATTTATTTAAATTTAGTCTAGATTAATAAAATGATATAAATTTATGATTTAGTATAATTAATATTTAAAATTTGCATAATTTTGTGGATTATTAGATTTTTGGTTTTGAATATTAAATTATGAGTAGTTATAATGGATAAAGATATTTAGTGTTAGTAATAAAATCAATACATAACAAGTTTCTATATTCTTACATAAGAGTTATTTTATATTTTATAAATATATGTACTGCATTCAGATATATCCTTTTGAGGCACCTATAATATAAATAACATAAAATAATCCTTAAATAACTCTAAAGTAAAAAGTAAAATAACTCTTAAGTAAATAAAATAACCTAAAAGTGATAAAATAATCTAATTATAATATTAATTGAGTTTTATTTACAACTTTTTTCATTTTTTTGAATTTTATTTACTTTTTTTAAAGAGAATACTTGTTAACCTACCAAAAATATATGTAATCATCATGTTTTAAAATAGAAAAAACTAACATTAATTATTTTTGAAAATAAGTTGGTAACTATCTTGACCTAATTGTATATTTTTTGTTTAAATGGATCATTAATTATTTATTCTTTCTCTGTTTTATTTTATTTTACAACTATTTTCAAAATTATTTTATTTTATTTGAAGAAATATTTGTATTTATATAATAGTAATTAAATTTTATTTACTTAATTTTTAGTTTAACAAGAACTAGGTTTTCATAGTCCATCATGATAAGAGAGTGTTTTTTGGATTCAACTGTGTTATTTATTTTGCATCAACTATTTTACTTTTGGATGGGAATTTTAATTTTACCTTTAAAGTAAATTAATTATAATATATTTTTAAAAACATGTATTTTGATGTGTAAATGACTATCAGATTTAAGTTTGAAGATAGTATTTTTTGTTAACATGTTAACATCATTACATTACACTACATCTTGTTGCTGACATAATTATTTATATACGTATAAAAATATCAAATTTTAATAATAATTTAAATTACTAAAGAGCCCAGCTCAAGCAATACTTCTCACATATACTATTTAAAACACCAAATATGAAGTTTAGAACATTTTCATTGACTAAATTTATCTTTATGGAAAAGAACATTTCTAATTATAAAATTAAATATTCTTATCCATTCTATTTACTCAAAATTTAACATTAATATCAAAATATATTAATTAATCAAAAATACATTAATTATAAAAATAAATACAAAATTGATTTAAACACTTATTTTATTTTTTATTTTTTAAAATTTTAAAAGTTAGATATATATATATAGATTATTTATTTTATTTAATGATGTATAAATTAAAAAAAAACATAAATTATATTTTTCATGCTATTTAGAGTTTTTCAGCGAAAATAAATACTTGGTTCTTTTTTTTCCAGTGAAATTACCTAAAATTTTAAGCGTACTTCGTTTTTTTTCCCAGTGTGATCAAAATTTTACACGGATTAAATTTCTCCAATGCAATTAAAATTTTACACGGATTAAATTTCGTTTGGAGTGCATATCCAGTCATATTTATTTCTGTACTCTGACAGCACGGTGGTACGTTTGACTGGAGGGACATCTGAGCCACACGTTGGCGAGAGAAACGAGGAAGCCAGAGGAGCTGCACTACGGCAGGGGTGTCAGGCATGGCAGTCCATCGGATGCCCATCCATGCCCGCCGGTGCAAATTGTCACCTGCATAGCCTTTGCCTGGAAATACAGTTTGGTGTCACAGTACCGGGCTTTAGACCCGCGCCCGCTGTAGCCGACTTTTCGTCTAGAGGGCCCAGTTTTCCGAGCCCCAATATTCTGAAGCCTGACATCATATCCCCTGGGGTTAATATCCTGGCGGCGTGGCTTCCAGATAGGAGAGGCCTAAACAAGTATTTCATAGATTCGGGCACTTCTATGTCGTGTCCACATGTGGCAGGGCTAAGTGCTCTGGTGAAAGCCGTTCATTCGGACTGGAGTCCCGCCGCAATAAGGTCTGCCCTGATGACCACTTCCTACAGGCTGGACAATTCCAATGCTGCAATTACCGATCTTGGCCGCCATGGCCGCCCTGCCACGCCTTTGGATTTGGGAGCAGGGCATGTGGATGCAGAGAAGGCTATCGATCCTGGGCTGGTCTACGACCTGAGTGTGGAGGACTATGTTAACTTCGCCTGCACCCTCAATTACACTGCCCGCCAAATTCAAGCCATCACTGGACACAAAATCGAGTGCTCCAGCGACCTCGACTTGGGTTCTGATGCGCTGACTTATCCAACTTTTACTACCATTTTCAACCAGAATGCAACCTCAAAGTCGTACGCAACGTTCAAGAGAACGCTCACGAATGTTGGAGATGCAGAGTCGTATTATGTGGCGGTGGTCGAGTCTCCCGATGGTCTCAAGGTAGAGGTGAATCCCTCCAGTCTGACATTTACGGACAAGTTTCATAAGGTGAATTTTACTGTTACAGTGGAGGCGGAGAAAAGTTCACGTTTTGCATATGGGTATCTGAATTGGATTGATAACAAAGGGCATCTGGTGAAGAGCCCTGTTGTGGCCCTCTTTGATTAAGAAAGATCATGCACCTTTACAATAAAAATCCATGTCGCAGAAGCTCTCTGATTGGATATTCGATTTTCTTGTCAATCGCATGTTTAGCTTCTTCAGTACACACAAAAATTTCTCTCCCCATTTCTTGAGCTTTATTATTTGCCATGAATGTAAGACTGTCTTTCAATTTGAATATTTCAGAATAATAAATACTAGCAATTGCACTTTGGTGTGCAATGGGTACGCCGAAGAGGTGTGGAAGATGAATTGGGAAAAATTTGGCTTATTTTTTTCATACATTTGTGTAGCACAGAGGTCAATTGGTAGGTTGTTTTAAAAATGATATTGTTTATATATTATTATAATTATTATTACTATTATTATAGTATTAATTTTATTTTATTTTTTTATTATTATAGTATTAATTATTATATTCATCACATACTCTCTAACATATTAACATACATGTAGTTTTTTTCTCCTATTCTATTTTTTTCTCCTATTCTATCCAAAAATCAATTAAACTATGAGATATGGTTTATTACTGTTAAAATAAAAATAATTATATTAATTAAATATTATATTAGATTTATATAATATAAAAGAAAATATGTAATAATAAACGTAATCATAATTTTAGATATTTTAACATGTTAAATCTATTTACTAATATTTGTCAATATAATATTATTTATAAAATATATAAAACTATTTTAATCATTTTATGTAATTAATAGTTTTATTTTAAAATATAATATATAATAATAGATATAATTACATTATTTATAATTTTTTGTTATTATTAAAATATAATCCACATTTCATGTAATAATTTAAATTTTTATTAATAATAATAAATATAATTAAATTATTTATAATTTTTTATTATTATTAAAATATAATCCACATTTCATATAATAATTTTTAATTTAAACATTCCCATCATTATAAAGACATACGCTTATAACTTAAAAGAATGATTTTTTTTAGAAGCATAAGTAAGATAAATAATATATCTAACTTCTATTCTACTACACAAAACAACGAATTCCATTATTTTAAATAAATATTAAAATAATAAAAAATAAAAATAACAAGTAAAATAAGAATGATGTTAAAAACAGAGATTGATTAAAATAAATATGCTTTATTAAAAAAATGATATATATTACTACTATCTCCGTTAATTATATAACATTATTTTGTATATATATTAAGTTTTTTTAATGATTACATTTTTTATTAATTTATTACTATAATAATTATGCCATTATATTTATTATAAATCTATAATGAATAAAAAAAAATCATAAATCTATAATTATATTATATTATATATTATTTTAATTTTATTTATCTTGTATCATATTATATTTATAATTATTTAATTTTTATTATAATTTTAAAAATATTATAATTTATATTATTATTAATTATAGTATTTATATTATATTTCTATTATATTAAAAATTGAATAAAAACTAAATATATAATAAAATAATTGGTGAAGTTAAGCAGTTTATTAAAAAATATAAAATATTAAATCTTATATCTAAAAGAAATGTAATGACCAAATACAAATTATTAAATCTTAAAAACTTCAACCATTATATTAATCCGTCAATGAGTACCGAATTTCGGGGCAATATCTCAACCAAAAAAGAGGGAACATTAACTTGACAATAAAATTAAATTGACGGTAAAAGGAGGGAAAACGACAACGACTACCCGACAAAAGTAAAAAAAATGGCACAAAGAAGGTAATTATTGCATACGTTTATTTCTTCCCAGCGAATAAATTTTTACTTAGTGCTCAACACGTGGCCTCAAATCGCAAAAAATGATGAACGGTTGAGATTCGTTTAACTGTATTGTAGTTACTTGTTAACCGTTGATAGTGAAAATTGGGTTGGCTATTTCCAAATATGATACGCCTTCGGCGTAAATATATCGGTTAGTTGGATAGTTTTTGGATTTCATTATATAAATAATTTTTCATTAATGGTTTGGATCATATTTCATGATCCATCCATCACCAGAATGAACTGGTCAGATAAGAGAATTGAAGAGGATAGCAGACATGGATTGAAAAATTGTTTACATAGTCAAATCTAGAAACTATGCAGTTGATCTATCATAAACTATGGAAATTTCATGCTTTCAATATGTTAGTTTTTTAAGGATGTTTCATACTTTCAATATAACAGTACTTTTAAGTTTTATACGTTAATGATATGATCTATTATATCGTTCATTTTTTAATAATATAATTGATTAGAGTTATAAAAATTAAGTTATGTTATAGAAATAGAATGTTGAAAAGACAATAAAGGGTGGGAGCATTCTTGTTTTGAAGGTTGAAAGTTAAAAGAAGGTTGATCAAAGAAATAAAGGATTTCAAGAACAAGTTTTAGGTTGGTTTTTGAAACTTTGCAATACTATCTACCATAATGTATTATGAATCATACTAAGGAAATTGTATTCTAATACAAAAAGTTGAAAGCTATGCAATCAACAAAATGATAGTAAGGAATTGATCTTGAGTTTTGCAGTGGCAACCTCCATTGTTGCAGTGACCTTGATGATTCAAACTTCAGGATTTGAAATATGAGTGTGTGTATTCTTCTTGATTGTTGTTCTTGCAAAACTTAAACTCAATATATCTTTAGAAAGAAAATAGACCCAAGTCATTTAACTTTGAACAAAAAATGTTGTGATAATTTAGACATCTACTCAATTGAATAGTGAATTCCTTTTTTTTTTAGTATCTACATATAATCTATATTTCATATCAAATATATGATCCCTAAATATATATTTTTCTCTTTTTAAATAAAAATAAAATTTCACAGCCACTAAATAAACATAACTCTCAAAATCAAATTAAACTATAACCTTTTTTTTTTTTTTAATTTTTTTTGTTTTGTTTAGCTGGCGTGACATGCCCTCTGGTACCACGGGTTTGGGGGGAGACTAGACCTCATGACCTCTTGCCTGCAACAAGATGCTTTAGCCAATCGAACTAGGACCCCCACCCCTATAACTAATTAATTTCAATTTTAATTTATTATTAATTTGAAACAAACTAAAATATACCTTAAATTGAACCCCTCATCATTTAAGTCGCTTGAGAAAGTTGAATTTGGATATTGGTGTGTACTTTGGGTAAGTGTCGTATTAGTGGAGTAGGAGATTCAAATTCAGTCCAATTAAAAAGTCCATGGGAAGAAGCTGTGAACTCAACTATATAAATGCGACCTTTGTGGTGGGGAAAATTGCATAGCCACGCCCTTTGTCCTTGTCTTTTATATGCAATAATAATAAGTCAACGAATGGTGATTAATATGCAGAATTCATTCATTTGGGATTTGTGGTATTGATTGATTTCAAAAGTTTGATAAGAAGAAAATTTTGTAGTGTAATGTATGATGATCTATCGAGATGGTTGTTATGTAATTATTTGTTGTATCTTATATATAAATATATATGGGTTAAAGAAAAGTATTCATAAGATTATCTATTGTTTATTATAAAATATTAGTAAAGATATCTTAAATATATCCATTTAAAAATGTTGAAAGATATCAATTTTGAATTATTATATTTATTTAAGAGCTAATTTTTTTTAGAATATAGGAATCAAATAGCCCTCCTATAAACTGTAGTGTGTCTAGTAAAATTTTTTCACGTGATCGGTGACGCTGGTGTGACAGACTCTTCGATACTATAGGGATGGGTGGAGACTAGACCTCATGACCCTTTTCTTGTAACAAAGATGCTTTAGCCATTCAAGCTAGTCCCCTCACCCCAAGAGCTTTCTTGTTTTAGATACTAAAGAGCTATTTTAATTTTACTTTATTTTTATTTGAGAAACTATTTTTATTTACTTGAGTTATTTTATATTTTTAGTTTTTTTTTCTAAAATATATGTTAGTTTTTGCTACACCCTCACACTATTACACTTTATCATTTGTTGTCACTATAGTTACACCTCTCTAAGTAATTAAATATTTTACATTTATGTTCCTTGAGAGGAGGCCAATCTTAATACAATAGTATGTCTATAGACTAGAAGTAAACATTATTTCTAAACTAAAAAACTATATAAATTACATATATTAAGATTATGAAATCCAATCAATATTAACCAAATTTTGGCCCTACAATAGTAACCCTTATTCACCACACCATGTTGTATTCACACCATCTTACTCATCCTCCTCTATTATTGCAAAAGACCAATCAAAGGTAGTAGTGAGGTTATGTCTCTAATTTATTTTAGGAAGTTAAAACTTGGTATAAACCTATATATACAAATAGCCTCAAGGAGTCCACCAATAGGCATAATGAAGGGGGCTCAAGGACTAGCAATAATGCCATTATGCATTTTCTAGGAAATATTCTATGGAAGGAACAATAACCCTAGAACCATCAATCAAAAACCTACTTCAAACCTCCACTCCATTGAGACTTGGCCACGACATTGGTGATTTGTTTGACTATTTTCTTTAGCTGGGTTGCATCCAAGAGAATTCCAACAAGAATGGAAACCACATCAATATTGACCCTATACTTATTATTTTCCATGAAAAAAAAACACTCACAATCACTTTGATTTTACGTAACATGATAATCGCTTTCCTTGAAGATTTTCTCAAATACAATTATATATTCCCTCCAAGAAAGTAATGTCTCCTCTTTTCTACCAACCACATAGGGGTGTTTGCCACTATGAAATTTCTAAAAATCTACTAAGTCATTGGGTTTAAACTGAGATGCAATGCCATAATAATGTAAAGTATTTATATTCTCAACTTTCTCCCAATACTAGATCAAGACACAAGTGAAACTTAAAGGATCAAAATATGGCTTTTAAATCAGATTATTTATGTGTGTTATTCCTTTTCTTTGGTTATGTGTGAGTGCCAAGCTTCCCTTAAATTTTATGGTCTTAGATACAAACTATCATAGGGATTATGCATTGGGATGTCAACCAAGCTAATTTTTAATCATTGGGATACAAACTATCATTGGGATTATGCATATGGATTATGCATTGGGTCTTAGATACAAACTATCATAGGGATTATGCATTGGAATCCCACATATTGAATGTTGATAATTTGATAAAAAAATATGTTAAATGTGAAATTTAAAGATTCCCATATCTCAACCAAGCTACTTATAGTATTGTAAACTTTCTTATTAATGACATAGTTTTCTATGAAATTAGATTCTCCTTTTATTTCCTTAAAGATGTGTTGTATATTGAATACAACAAATGAATCTAGTATCAACCATACATTTTGCATAATGTTGTTTATGTTCTACAAGTTGGAGACCCTCATTTATAGATAGCATTGATAATGACCATAGAATTACCTTCTATCTACATGTTACCAGCTCCATATATTTTACAAACCTAAAGGTCAAGAAGGAGTGCATGCACTTTTAGTTCATTATTGGATCCGTCTTATAATTTCTTTGAAGTTGCATTTATGAGATTTTCTAAAGCATCTTGAACTAAATAACCTACTCTTGATTTTTTAAGGTTACCTCTTGTTTCCCAATCAAAATTAATTTCCATCCATTTAGAGGAGGGAACAAACTTATCCTTCTCATGTATTCATATTAAAATTAAATCTGAAAAACCCATGAATGGGGTATTATACATTTTATACTAAGTTTACTTGGATAATTAATTTTATTTACTTAGCAAGATTTAGCAATATTGAGAACTTCAAATCAAGTTGAGTTCACTTGACTTTATTTCTCTCCATGTTGAGTCCATGGTGTATTTTCTTGCATGACCAAATCAACTCCTTTGGAAATTTGTATTTCTTGACAAGTTGTTATCCCAAAGTCTATGTATATTATTTTTTTCCTCACATATACACACAACCTTAAATTCAAATAATAGAATGTTTCTTTAATTCCCACTCATTTGTTGCCCTAAGATTTCTTGGTTTTAATGTTGTTTTTAACTATGAATCAATGATGCATAGGCCATGCTCATGCTTGTTTATTTGAGTGGGATGTTTTCTTTACATGGGATTTAATTTTTTTATTGTCTCACTTGTGTTGAGACCAACAACATGTTTCAAGATGGTGTTCCTCAAACTGTTAGTTTTTTGGTATCTTGTTTGCATCATTGAGATATGTGTATGGTAGTGTGCAAAGATCCTTGTGAGGACTTGATGTATTTTATTATTGTTGTAATCCTTGAGATGCATGTGTTATGATTTATATTTTTGGTTATCATAATTATTTAGTTCATAGATATTGGTTATGCATCATGAATATATGGTTTATATGATGTTGAACCCTATTGGATGATTTCATGTGCTTCAGTTATTATATATTAGGAAGGTATATTTGACTCATGCATTGAGTACCTGTACTAGTACATGGTTATTTATCCACTTAATTATGTAAGTCTAAGTTATTCCCCAATAGTAATTAATTGGAGATGTCACTTTGGGCCAATGTGTTTGGTAACCCCTATCACACTCAATTTGAGTGTGAGTTGAGTGTGATTTTCATTATGGTTTTGGATATGAATTGGTAGTGATTCTAGACTTTGTGTGTTGTGGAAAACCACTAAATGCATGAATTGTATTATTGTTTCTAATTTTCCCATTTTTCATGTAATTACATTTTAAATATTAATATCCAATGTGAATAGTGCCTGATGCATTGGAAATTTGGAAATTGGGAAAGAAAGGAAAGGGTAAAATGTGAATTTAATATGCATTAAAAATGATATTTAATTGTTGCAATTAGAATTTTTTAGAATGAAAAATATTTCTTTATGTCAGAAATTCAATTGAATTTATTTAAATTTTAGGAAAGGAATTAAATTGTATTGTTGTATTGCCTTTGGAAAAGAAAAATGAATTAGGCATTTAAATTTAATTGCCATGTATATTTTGTGAAAATGAAAATAGAGAAATAAAAATGAATTTTGAAAAAGAAAATCAAAAAATCAAAATGGAAAATGGAAATAGAAAGGAAAAATGAGATAAAAGGAAAGAATTGGACTTTTATTTTCATTATCCTTATTTGGAACAATTTTTCTCTCCCCAAACCCTCCATCCCTCAAAATGGAAAATATTGATTTTCATGACAATTTTGGATGGAATGACTTGAAGCTAGATTCAAATTGATGATACATGATATGGGATTTCTTAGAAATTGAATTTCAATTGCATGTGTGTGTATTTATCTTAAGGAGAATTTTCTCCATTATTTGTAAGCTTGGAAAGAGGCAAGTCTTTATTTAATTTTACATTCAAAATAAAATCATTTTCTTGTGGCATGCCCATATTACATGGTTGCATTGTTGCAGCTTGATAAGGTTGGTTGTCATTGATGTCAAAAGCATATTTGAGATTGTATATGCTCTAGAGAATTTTAGTGTGTAATGGTGCAAGTTAACATTGTAGTGATATGAAAGTTTAGTAATTTTCCTCATGTCTAAGTATGATGCAGAGGTGGGTACACATGTCTCAATTGTTGAACACCTAGAATACTAAGAGGTGAGGGGACAAGGGGTGAATCAATATTCTCTTAAACCATTCAAACATTAAACATCCAATCACCAAAGCATATTCAACTATAAAGAGGAATGAAAGTATGAAACATTAAAAACATCACATAACACATGAACACCAAGAATTTTTACATGAAAAACCCAAAATGGGAAAAACCACGATGAGGGTTAGCTCACAATATATTATAATAGGTTATAGTATATTTACAAAAGTGCTCACTACAGGTGGACTCACTGTCCAAGTGGACTCAGTTTCCACAAAGAAAAATATAGAAGAGAGATGATGGCTCACAACCTATTTTTGAACTATTACGATTTTCATCTTACATATGAATGAATACAATTCCAATAAAGCTCAATAAAAAATCTTTGTTTGATTCAGATTCAACACTCTACCATGCTCTTCATTCACACAACTCTGATCTTCAACTCAACATTCACAACTTAACTTCACACTACTCTGATCAAATTCATATCATATACATGTGGAACATTCTTAATACTTTCAATCTTTGTCTAAACACCAAAAACAATATAACATATATATATCCGCATCAAGTATAAAATTAATTAGGTTGACCTAATTAGAAGTAACACTCAAAATGTAACTTTTTGACTCAAAAAATTTTCATCCACACAATGTGCCATAATTAAAAACTCAAAACAACTTTAAATAGTTCAACATGGACCTATAATTGACCTCACATAAGATAGCAACACTTATTTAACCTTCACACAACATCAAACGTGTTAGGTCGACACTACATAAGACCTAAAAGAAAAATCCTTCAACTATGCATCCACATCTCGACATGTGGACCTTAAAATTTTATGCCAACTGGAATCCATGCTCTACTAACATCTAGAAACTTATCTTCAAAAGTGCAATGCCAAAAACTCATTCGTGGAGAAGTGTGGATTCTCCCACACAAACATACTGTACAAAAAATCATTGTAATTTTCTAGGTGAAACTCTATTGCTCATAACTCTCAAACTACTTGTCAAAACATGATGAAATCTTGGAATTAGATACTGTTGATCATCAAAGCTTGCACCTCTCCAATAGTCTTATTGAAAATTCAATGAGTGGGGGACAAATTGTGTCTCACTTAATACCTCTGGGATTTTTATAGAAAGATGACTCTTCTTTGGGGTTTGGAGATAAGGGGAGAAGGAAATGTAAACATAAAACATAAAAGGTGATGCACCAAAGATTTTACAACATTTTAAACCCAAATCATTCCTATGAGTGATATAAATAGACATAGAATTCCACAACCCTTCATTGTTGGAAAGAGAATGAACATCAAAGGCTAACTTCAAGCACAGTGCAGACTTTCAAATCTTTCTATAGGCAGTGTTCATTAAGGTCTGATCAAACATAAATATTTCTTATGGGTAACAGAACAATATCTCATAAATCACATGAACTCTTCCTCCTAATATAGCATAGTACAACAAAACAACAAATTTCAGAAAAATAGAAAAGTACAATGACATAATCTAGTTTTCTTAAGCTACTACTCTACCATATGAGCATACAGGATGAAAATAAATTACTTAAAATATCCAGATTTAGCTTGCAAGACACAGTGTTTCATTCAAAATGATAATATAAAGAAAGAAATCTTGAAAAAGGCCATACATGCACAGTCTCAATAATTTCTCCTCAATAATTCATTCTTTTAAATATCAAATGAAATTTGAAATAGAGTTCGAATGTCAATCCAACAATAGTTTAAACCTTAATAGATATAACATGCCAAAGAAAAGTACTACAAATTTGCTTCTAAAAATAATTTTAAAACCCTAAGAAAGCTAAAGAAACTTTTCTTTCAGCAAAGAAACTGTAACTTGGAATCCGACCCCACATGTGTCGTCACCCTCCTTATATAGCCACAAAAAAGGAAACACACTGCCTTAACACAAAAAACGATACTGCCAGGTGTTGATAGTTAATGGCACATGATCTAATCGTAGATCTTTGGTTAGGTTGCAATGATCTTTTCTCATCAATTCTTAGTTGTTGCATTAATTTTTTTCATATATTTAGCAAAGATAGAGGCCCGTAAACAATCAGATCCTAGAAACAACATCCTAGAAAAAGGTCCAGTTGACCGATCACATCACCCTAAGGCACCAACTCAAAACTTCCATCCCATAAACTAAGAAAAGAAAAAGGCCAACCAACTCCGACAAACTCCCCAATCATATCACTCCATAGGAAACACAAACTTCTCATGGCAAAGAATTGACGTGTCAACAAGGTGGAAACTTTCAAGCTCATGAATATAGCTCCCAAGAAAATGGCCGGTGAGTCAACACGTGTCCCAAACTCTCTCCAGAAAGGAAGATGAAAGATGAAAGATGCATAGCCACCACATGGCGCATTGTGCATCTTTTCAATAATTCTCCTTGAGTGCGGGCACACTGAAACTAAAAACATTTATACAAGCTAAAAATGAAAATGACTAAGGCAAAAATGCTTCACAGTTCTGACGACTCACATGGGTCTTCGCTTTGTAGAGATACTAACCTAGGCCTCTGGTTGTTCTTGGAGTTTGATGGGAGTGGCACACTGATCCTCCCAATCTGCATCAGTTGGTAGGACAAGGGTCTAGATCTGCCTATATGCTTGCTTGAGATCAAAAATATCCTTAAAAGAGATGAATCCCCATTTGGAAGAAACTATTCCCAGGTGATAATAAAGTCGAGAAAGAGGATAGATCTTGCACTCAACATCATTAGCTATGGGCATGGCACTTGAACTTGAAAGTTCTATTAAGATCTGGATCTTGTGTTAGATTGCATCATTGACCTACTCCATTGTTAGTGGATCTTCATTTGGTGAAAGAAGAGGAGGCAACCCGAAACTAACCAAGATGCCAAAGTCCTTCTTGATCTCGATGACCCACTTATTCAGCACTATTTGGCACTCTTTACAGTTTTTTGCAACCTTGTGACAATTGATAATCTCATTGGCTTTGATGGAGGTGAACCGTCGATTGGGAATCCTTGCCCTTTCAAGGACCTGGTCAGTGGCGATGCACAATTTGGAGGTGAAACTTTGGGAATCTTCCACTTAGGATGAAAATTTTTGCGTAAATTGATTAGCCATCAGACCAACCTTGGCATTCAGTTCCTGAACATCCCTTATAAATTGTAAGGCGAGTCCCAGAACAACAACACTAGCTGCAATCCACTCCCAATGCATAGTTATCAACATCTTCATAAAGGCAGGGGTCTAGATCCTCGTACAACAGTTAACTCTTGGTTAAATTGAGCCTCTCTTGCCCTTGTATTTTCCTCCATTTTACTTTTCTCCTGAAGGGTGTTTTCTAATTCAGAGCTCAGTCTTCCAACTTCTTGCTTTGACTCTTCTACTTCTACTTGGATCCTCCAAAGATCATCAGAATTTTGGGATTGGGCATCATTTATCTCTCTTCTTAAATTTTCAATTTCAGTGTAAAGTTGAACATGCTCACTCCGAGCATCTGCAAGCAATCTAGATGTGTCTCCTTGCTAGCCTTGAATTTTCCTTACGCAGGTCACTTCAGCTTCTTTGGCTCAGATCTCATTTTGCAGTCTACTTACTGTTTCTTTTACATATGCCAACTCCACCTCATGCTTCTTTAATTTCTTGTCCAGCCTCTCATAGTCAGCATATGCTAACTTCTATGTGGCTTTTTCTAGGACCACTTTATTGTGCAGGTGATTTTCACTCAAGTCCAGGCCTATGGCATGAATTTCATAATCTTCCATATTCATTTGCCCTTCGAGCTTTGAAACGAGTAGCTTCATGGTGGTAATAAGCAGAGAGTTTCGCTCTTCATTGAAATAGGCTTCAATCTTCTTTGTAGTGGGATTCTTGGTATTTTTCAACAATATTTTATGCTTTGTGGCTTTTCAGACCTAGTTGGTAGCATTGAAATGGCCCTAAAGAGTATGATGGACATTGACGCTTTGTGTTGCAATGGAAGCACTAGGGGGAAACTTGAAAAAGGTGATGATAGGGAAACTTCAGATGTGTGAGTATGGAGGGATGTAAAAGGCAACATGATCATGGAAAATGGCGGAACACCAAATTGAGCAGGGGAAAGACCAGTAGGGGTAAATACAGAAACAAGGTGATGGAGAAGTGCCTTCTCAAAAGTAGATGGACTGGGAGTAATGCGAAAAGCATTGGTTTCGGCTGTTCCAATAGGGGCCTTTGATAGGGTGATTAATGACACAATAGCGGCTGCGGCGGATGACGCTCCTTTGGTGCGCGAGATGGTTTTAGCGAATTCATTGAAAACGGTAGAGGGCGCATTCAAAATTACCAATTTGGGGGCAGAAGATGGAGGATTCCTTTCCATGGGAGGAGGCAAGGGATTGACCAAAGATGCCAAAACAAGAAGAGGGGGAGCGAAACTTACCTGAGTCATAGTGGATGAAACATTTTGCAGGACGAGCTCCACTTCTTCTTCTTCTTGTCGGATCAATACATCAGGAGCACCTAGATCTTGGATCCTTCTTCGTTTCATATGACCAGAACTAGCATGTTTCATCCTCTGGCTATAGAGTCCTTTGGAGCTTGACCTTTAGTGGTTGTTGAGGATCCCCTTGGAGACCGTGCAGCCCCTTTTCCTTTACTTTGGGTGTTGGAGGTAGATGGAGCTTGTGAACCCCTTTGCCTTGAGTCTCTTCGGCTGTCAGATCCCCGAGGCCTAGAAGCCTAAGGTGGGAATTGTTCTTTGTCAATTTCATGGCTCGTCTCAAAAATTTTTGTTGTAAGAATCAACCTCCTTGTCATATAAGTCCTCAAATTCATCAAGCTGAAAGTTACCAAATGGGCTCCTGGACATTTCATTTCATATCAGAATCTCTAGAAGTCTGACTTCTTTCTTTTCGACCAACATTTTTTCTTCAACTATGTATTGAACGATTTTCCCATCAAAAGATTCATCTAATACTATGCCTGCAACTCATAAATACTTGGCCGTCTTTACCACTCTTCTAGAATGCAAGCAAGGTCAATGTATATCTCTGCGCTCTCCTGACCTAGGTTCCTCCTTTGGAAATAATCCCTAAACTCATGTCTTAAACTAAAAATCTCATTCGGGTTATAATTCTATTTGTTGTAAATGAGGACCAAGCCCAAGGTTGCCAGTAAATTTTCAATCTCGTCCTCAACCTTCCACTTAGTCAGTATCACCTGGACCTTAGCAATCATGAGAGGAAGATTGTAAAGCTTTTTTTTGTTCCTTCCAATGCCATAATTCTTGTCAATGACGATTACTTGTCGGCATGCCTCCAATGCAAAGACCATGTTTGTTACAAATCTAGGGAGTCAAAAAACCTCCCCAAGAAATCCATGAAATCTGAAAAACGTGAAATCCTCACCTAAGAAATAATCCAATGCGATAGGTGGATCCTCAATCCATTCTATAACCTCTTGAGAGAAACGGCCAATGGGGCGAGGCAACAAATCCTAGAGTATCAGCCTCAAAAAATTGTTTGCAAACCAATAGTAATCTCTTGTCCTTGAAAGAACATGGGTCCATATAGAAACTGGCTAGATACAACCCCTTTCATCTAGCCTAGTCATTGGTGCATTCCTCCTAGCCACTCAAAAATTTTATGCGAAAGAAAATCAACCAGGAAAAAAGAATACTTGAATTTAGACTCAACATTGTAGTTCTTCAATTTCTCCCTCATGTCACCTCAACAAAATCATAGTACCTATGTACTTTTTCTCTTTTGAGTGTATGGCCTAGGGAAACCTGGGAAGGGCTAACCTTTTCATCATCATCGAGGCCAAAAACCTAGGCCAACATTGAAAATATGCACTACATATCCTTTTTAAATTTTTTGAGTGAAAGAGGCCAGTGAATTTGTCCTCTCTATGGCCTTTCCTTTGTCTCATCCTTGTAGAAATTTATTTTCCTAAACATATCTTCTCCTAGGACATCCATCTGCTCCTCGTCAAAAATCTCAAGACCCTAGCTAATAGGGATACATAGCATATCTTGTATAGCTTTGGAAGAATGGTAATCTTGACCCCACGGCTCTCAATGGCCTCTACATTTTTGTTAAACCTTTTTGCACATGTTTCAACCAGCTTTGGGAACAAATGCACAACAGGCGGCATAAACTATGGCAGACCACTGTTTTAGAGATGAAATGCAAAACCTTTGATAGTTCATGCTCCAACATCCTCTAAAATGCACCCTCCCGAAGATTTTTAGGGTTGGACGACAACTGAGGGTTGAAAAAATTGTCAGTGATGTCTTGCACCACCTCTCTTTGGATGTTTTTATCAGGCTGGACCTTCCTACAGTGCTGAAGTGGTTGTTCTTCTGATGTTGGGGCATTGGCGAATGAGCAATGCCCAAAAACATTGGCATAACCCGATCTTCTGTTTGAAACTACATCTTGCCTGTCAGAGGTAGATGCTTCTGCCATGACTATATGAGAAAGTTACAGAGAGCTTCTCAAGTGATAATAGCCACTTGCCTTTTACTTCTTTAGAAAATTCTACTTTTGAGTGCAATTAATTCTCTTACTCGTGCATGTAGTTAAGACTACGCCATTATCGTTGGTCCATTAATTGCTGCCACCAGGGAAATACGTATGAAAATGAGATTCGTATTCCTTAGGAATGCCGAGAACACTGTGAGAATGGAATTAGTACATTCTCCCCGCCACCTCTTTTACAAATAAATTTATTGTATTGAAAAGTGTGTTTTTCATCATACGAAACGTGCTAAGGTGATACAAGGTACTCTTGAAAAGATGTGCACATTAATTTTTTAGAGTATTAGCATGTTAATCCATGTCTTTTCTTATTAGTAATTTTGCTGGAACTGATGATGATGATGAAAGACACATGTCAACAATCGGCGTATGAGAGCATTTACTCCCAACGCCCAAATTTATTTCTCAAGGCATTCCATTAGATCCTTCGTATGATTTATCTACCTTACTTTGTTCTATCTTAAAACTTTTCGTTGTTGTCTAGCCAAAAATAGACATTTCGTTGGTTGAGTTTATTGGCTCACCTTTTCTATGTATAGCTATTCCACCTTTTGCAACATTCATTCGAACATATATTCTCTTAAGTTAGCTAGCCTTTCACTTATTCCCTTTCCACCACAATTCACTACTTTATTAGAATTTTTGTTGGTCTAGATACCCCTATTCGGCTCCTTCCATAGAGACTGCAACATTGCTTCATGGGAGAGGTCACTAGTGACCGAACCAAGCACTTGGTGAAGAAATGCGACCCCTCGTCATGGTAGCGTTCAAGTGGGTAGTCGGTGTAGACTACATTACCAATGAGAACCAGCTTTAGAGCAACTGCAACGTGCTTTCCTGCTTCATGGCCTCACTGTCGGACTTGAATGTGTCCAAGCCTATGATAATTGAATTATGCCAGAAGATTTTGACACTTCATTGATGGAAGGGCTCGGCGAGATAGTGCAAGTGGCCATCCCTGACATTGGTATTCTGAGTGCTATGGACCTCCACAGGAACATGGAATTTGGAATAGATTTACCCTAGTTTCCCTTCCTAACTGATGTCCACACCATGGACGTTGAGATGCACCATTGCTCTTCTTAGCTAGCGACTATTTTTTTGTTGTGGGAGTATGACATGGAGCAGGTTCTAACGATCACCTGGAGGAAGCACTTTGAATTTCTGATGCAAATTCACGGTGAGTAGACCCTAGGTCTACACCATGTAGCCCACGTGTGTTATGTGTTCATCCCCTATTTGCATCCTGTTAGATGAAAAGAAGAAGAAGAAGAAGAACTTGACAACAAGCCCTTTTTGCTTCATCGTCAATGGCTGGAGGCCTTAACTTTACTATTTTTTGCTCATTGCCTCCCTTTTGCTTCTTTTTACTAACTACTTCTTTTGGGTTTTTTTCAAGAGAGCTTCATGTTCAATCCCGAGCCTCTGGTCATGCATTATATTGTAAATTCTCAATGAATATAATATAATACAACTTTTTTTTTCCTTAGTGTTCTTCTCAGGATGTTTTATTCTCAAAATTTTGAAATACTTACAATTTTTTTAATTATGGTACACAACTATTAAATTTTTTTAAAAAGAACTATGCATTTTAATGGAAAATATTTAGATAAATACCGTTCATTGGTATATCTAAAGCGTTTCCCTCCATATCTTCAAGCTCGTATGTTTTATTTTCTTTGCATGCGTTGATTTGAAAAAGTCATTTCCACAGTGCTTCAGATTTTGTGTGTTTTCTTGGTTTTGTAGTACGTTCATTGTACCTTAGCACTAGAAGCTACCTTATTTTAATTCTGGGTTAGAAGTCCTTTTTCCAAACCATCACTTGACTATCTACTAGTGATTGATCATGGCTCCATGAGCCTTTTCTTTGTCTTCCTCCAGTTTGAAGGGTTCTACCAACCATACTTCCATTCAACCATCTTCCTCAATTTATGGGGCTTTCAATAGTTGTGAAACGAGAATTTCTATGGAAATGGGTATCACTACGTCTTTTCCATACACCAATGGTCTGTAAGGAGAGGTCTTCAAAATCTTCTTGGGAGTAATTCGGTCCACCCACAAGCAACTCGCAGATTTTTATGCCAATCCTTTTGTCGTTCTAACCCAATACGCTTTGTTAACCTAATTAGGTTTTTGTTAGTAGATTTCGCTAACATATTCCCTTGTGGGTAATAATTTGATGAATCCTTCGGGAAAATCCTGTATCTGATAGAAAAATATAGCATTCCTGGTTCCATAGAAACTTGGGCATCACTGGATATAATAATCTTGGGAAAGCCAAGCCTAGTTACTAGATCCTCATGGAAATTGAATATTTTTCCTTCTGTGATGTATTCCAATAGGGTATGTGTAGGATCATGATGGGCCAAAAACTGGTGATATGATGGGTATGTGTAGGGTATGCGGCTGACAACTTTTTTCTTACCCAAAATTGATGAAACGAAAAGGGTTTTTAAAGGAGATTCTCAGCTTTCCACCAATATAAATTATGCTTTAATTTAAATTTAATAAAAAATTATTATTCATTTTCTATTTGAATTACGACTAAAGTCCTAATTGATAGGCCATTGAAAACATCTATTGCTTCAACGGTATCACATTTTTGAATCAAACATGCATCACACTATGCATACTATAGATTAAAAAATGAATTTAATAAAGTTTTGACCAAGTTAAGGTGGTCGACATATATTTTTATATTTTTAAAAGTTGCAATAAAAAATTATAATTAATTATTTACTTGGAAAAAAATTACAAAAAATATGCATCACATCCGCATGAGTCCTCTACTTATATCTAAAATCTTATTAAAAATATTATCATTTTATTGTGGCTAGGGTGGTTAGACGTACACCCTTCTTATTTTTTCCTAAAATTTATACCACCGCATTGAAATTTCAAAATTTCACCAAATAGATTTAAAAAAAACCTAGTAGTTTAGAAACAGCTACATTCAATTTGTTACAGATTATATTCTTACATATTTTTGAAATAATATAGATAACTTATTCAAATTTTTACATCAAGTTTCCTAACTCTAATTTTTCTAAATTTTTCACCACCTAAGGGCCTATTTTTTCCATGATGGTCTTGCACATACCCTGCACACTAGCCTCAAATCCTTTCAGGGTCCTCAAATGGGATGCAATAGGATTTTTTTCATTATCTTTCTCATACTTTTGAGTGAGCACAAAAGCTATATTATGTCAACCACTATATATGTAGAGTAGAAAGCCTTAGGAAAAATTCAGGCTAACCAGCGCTGAGGTTTGGGGAGGGCCGTCTTTAGTTGCTCAAAATATGTTGTGCCCTTGGAAGTCCACTTGAAAGGTAGGTTTTACTTAAGCATCAGGGTGATCAGTCGCGCAATGCTCACGAAATCTAATATGAATTTACTAACAAAATTAATCTTCCCCAGGAAGGATCGCAACCCTTTTGTCATTCAGACCCTTTCGAGATCTATTGCTATTCCCCCTTTTGATAGTACAAAGCCAAGAATCTTTCTTTGAGGAAATCCGTAGACATATTTTTTTGGATTGAAAGAAATCCCAAATCATTGGTATTTCTAGAAAACCTTTTTTAGATGATCGAGATGATCATCTTTTGATCTAGAAAATATTGTTAGGTCACCTAGACATATGACGATGTTCTAGTTGATCAATCCTTCTAAAGCAACGCTCAAAGTTGCACCAATATTGGAGAGTCTAAAAATGTCTTTGAATAAGCAAACGTTCCCCACTTAGTGGTAAACGTCGTCTCATGTTGGTCGGATTCCTTCATATAGACTTGATTGCATCTTGAGAAACCATATATCAAGGAGAACATCCCTAATCTAGTTACTATTGTAAAATTTTCTCCATCAGTGGCAAGGGGTAATGGTCTTTTAACAAAGTCCTTTTTAAGTCCTAAAACTTGACACAAAGTCATATCACCATTCTTTTTCCAAACTGGGACTAGATTTGACACCCAGGTGCAATATTTGATAGGGCATATGATCTTTGATTCGACCCACTTGGTGAGCTCCTACACCATCAAGGCTTCAACCTTTGGGTTGACTAACCTTTGTTTCTGTTGGACATGCTTGGATCCTTTTGCCAAGTAAATGGTACACTAAATTATGCTCAAGTCATACTCTCTCAGGTCATACCTGAAGCATAGATTCTTCAGCCTTCTCTTGTCCTTGCGAGGGACTTCCCTTCTGACTCTCAATTTTATGTCCCTTTCGACGTCACGTTCTTATAATCCCTTGAACCTATAGAAAATATTTTCTTTCCATTCCTTGTATCTTCAATAAGATCCATCCCTGGTGGTGAATAGTTAGAAGTTATCCTTGATTTCTATATCGAAGAAACAATTTGAATTTCGTCACCCAAAACTTGCAAATTTTGATCGTTGTTGGGGATTGTGGGTCGGACAATGACTTGCACCATGCTCTACTTCATCAAGTTGGAAACTAGTTCAAATTATGGATTGACAGGGGCCATCCGATCAACAATACTATTTTGTGATCAGGGAATCACTTGCATGTTGAAAGCTTCAAAACTCTCGATGAGATCCCATACCCTATGTGTGTAAGATCTCATCCGTGTATTCTTTGTAGTCGCTTGTCCATGAATTTGGCTTACCACTATTTTTGAATCTTCAAAAGCTTGTATCCTCCTTGCCCCTATTTTCTCTGCTAGGATCAACCCATGAACCAAAGCTTCATATTCAACATCATTGTTGGACAATGATCACTGAAAATGGTAAGTGTTGGAGGTCTTTGATCCTATTGGAGACACCAATCAGACGCCTGCTCTAGAGCCATATTTACACTTGGCACCATCAAAATATAGGGTCCATAGACGATTAATAGATGGGTCATCAGATTTCTCCTGATCCTTCATTAGTTTCAGAAAGACTTGATCACCGTCAAAAATAACATAGGTTCCTAGCCCTGTCACATGAAAGTTTCCAAATGGATTGGAATTAATGAATTGGTTGAGCAACACTTCTTCCTCGGGAGTTGGATCACTTGTATCTTCCTTGTCTTTAGGAATTTCTACACAATATCTCTCTTACTGAGAGATAGAGGTATGTGCAGCCCCAAAGCACAGATTAGCGTCATCTGCAATATGTTCAGGATGCAAGGATTTCGATAGGATCTTCATCTTCACCTTGTACTTGGTTCTCAATATCGGGTGGGACTAGTCAAGTGACAAGTATCCGTCGAGATTTGTAGTGAAATCTCTTGAAAGACACATTCTGAAGATCAGAGGAATGTCTATCACTACTACTTCCTACATGACTGTTTGGCTTGGGGAGGAGAAAAGGGTCAGTGATAGATCTTTTATCTGACCAATGGTCATAACCTTCTTCCCATCCAGTTGCATGATTCCTTTTCCAAGGGGCTCATACTTATGCTTGAAATCATCTACCACTTGTTTTGGAAAAACAGTTGTGCTAGCCCCCAAATCAATCGTATTATTATGCAACAGATTGTCTCCCACTATAAGTGTTAAAAAGAAAGGCATGGGATTTTTTCTGCTTACCTCTTTCTCTTTTGCATTTCCCACATCATTTATATAAGTTGTTGCTTTCGAAGCCTAAGGGGGAAGCACACATTTTTTGTCTCCGCTTTGATTGCATGGATGAGTTGTATTCACCTATGGGATTTGTTCTTCTTCCTTTAATGCCTCTTGAAGCAACATTTTTTGTTCATGAATTGATATGATGTCCCACAGTGATACATTAGTAGGCACCTTCTTCAATTTCTCCACCACGTTAAGCATCCAGACTATTTGGGCCTTGGGCTTAAACGGTGGTATTTCTCTCATTTTTGGAAGAAAACGTTTTGATGTGAATGGGCTTGATGTTTTGCTCATCTATTTATCCACTAATGGTGTATTATGTGGTTTTGGAAAAGGTTGGACGATGGTCAATGAAGCCTTCTTTTCTTATGGGAATGGTTGATGTGGCTATGGACATGGTAAAGCTTGTTGTACGTACTCCCCCATGATCCTTCTCTTTGGTCTTGTGTTGTAATCTAACTACACTTGTGGAACACTAGTCATCAGAGTTTCATTTTCAAACACAGCCTCTTCCTCTTCTAACCATGAGAAAAAAGCTAGGTCAGGCGCAATGTCTAGCTCTTGCTCTAGGGACATCCCTTGCATTTGTGCTCTGAAATGAGTGTTTTCCATTTTGGACGATTCGTACTCGTTCGCATTCGGGAGCATTCCCTTGCTTCTTTGTTCTGCTACCCTCTACTGCATATTCTCCCTTGGGTAATTTTGGGGCATATGGCTATCGCTACACAGGAAGCACAAAAAATTTTCATCTTCCACCAAATTCTTTTGGCCCGGGACTAGCTCTTTACTCGAGCTATCCTTAACTTTCTACAATGGAATGGTGGTCGAAACTATCTGATTTTCCGATGACATCTATTGACCTCCCCCTCTAGAGGATCCTTGATATGGATTATGTTGATAAGACAGCTTCCCTCCGCTATAGGCTTGTGTGGTCTACTTTGGAGGTATCACTTGCTATCGTTTGATAATAACCAACTTGATAGCGAAATTCCACATGAGATTGTTCATGTCACTGATATCTGCCACCATTGAGGAAAATCTTGGCGTGCTTGCTTGAGTGGTGGGATGCACATTCACAGAATATGGGGCGACCAATGTTAATTATGCAATGGGAGTACTTGGAGTAGCTTCTTCATGAGGACCATTAGAGATTTTTGTGAATAATAGCATTGGTGGTCAAGGCGGAAGCTTTCCAGCATTGATTAGATTGTTCTCTGCACAGACCACCACCTCGTATGCATCGGGCAAGATATCCCCTCCCATGGAGGTTATCATGACTGCGATATCTGAGTTGAAGGCATTTAGATAGAACATGAATGCCATGGTCATCTAAGGTTGAGTAGTCATGGGGATCCTTTGCTAGGTCTTATGGAATCTAGTGTTGAAGTCACCCATGGCCTTATGTGGAGCTCTCTTGATGGTAATTAGTTGTTGCAGCAATGAGGAATAGTCTCCTTTCTCTGAGAAACATTCAAACAGGAACTCTCCAAGCTGGTCCCATGAGATGATAGAACCCGAGGCCAAAGATCGATACCAATCTTGGGACTTTCCCTTAAAAGAGGCAACTAGCAACCTCAATGTGATGTTCTCCTCTGATATGTTATGTACCCTACATACATCTACTATATCTTGAAGGTGTTCAGAAGGGGTTTTGAAGTCTTCTCTAGAGAATCTTGGAATAGTCTTGAGGGTGTTAGTGGATATAGTAGGCCATACAAATGGGTGTGTGGGTGGCTATAGTGGACTACCACTATCCCATGTTACTAAATTTCTAGGAGCACGGGGAGGTATGTGAGCCATAGAGAAAATATTCTTATGAATAAGATATATAGGTAATCTTATTCAGAAGTTTAAGCCTTCAGATGGAGTAGATAAGGCTATGAAGGCTGGTCTCTTACTTCTTTCTCTATTACTTCTTACAGGTGATACAAAATGTGTAAGTCTTCTCCTTCTAGGTACTAAGGCAGGTAATTAAGAGTACTAAAAGTGACCTCTCGAAGATGCTCTTTTTTGGACTCTTGACATGAAACGCCCAGTTTCCTTCCTTAGCCTGATTCAAGAATATTTTTGACTTCTAATCAGGCATTTGGAAAACTTATTGTCCCACCAGGAAAAAGAACTGTTGATCATCAAAGCTTGCACCTCTCCGAAAACCTTATGATAAATTCAGTGAGTGGGGTACAAATTGCATCTCACTGAATACCTTTGATATTTTTATAGAAAGTTGATTCTTCTTTGGGGTTTGGAGATAAGGGGGGAAGGAAATGTAAACATAAAACATTAAAGGCGATGTGCCAAAGATTGTACAACATTTCAAACCCAAATCATTCATATGAGTGATATAAATAGACACAGAATGTCACAACCCTTCATTGTTGGAAAGAGAATGAACAACAAAGGCTAACTTCAAGCATAGCACAAACTTTCAAATCTTTCCACAGGTAGTGTTCATTAAGGTCCTATCAAACATAAATATTTCTTATGGGTAACAAAACAATATATCAAAAATCACATGAATTCTTCCTCCTAATATAGCATAGCACAACAAAACAACAACTTTCAGAAAAATAGAGAAGTCCAATGACATAATATAGTTTTATTAAGCTACTACTCTACCATACGAGCATACAACATAGAAATAAACTACTTAAACTATCCAGATTTAGCTTGCAAGACACAATGTTTCATTCAAAACAATAATATAAAGAAAGAAAGCTTGAAAAAGGCCATACATGCACAGTCTCAACAATTTCTTCTCAATAATTCATGCTTTTAAATATCAAATGAAATTTGAAGTAGAGGTCGGATGTCAATCCGATAATAGTTTAAACCTTAATAGATATAACATGCCAAAGAAAAGTAGTTCTACAAATTTTGCTTTTGAAAATAATTCTAAAACCCTAAGAAAACTAAAGAAACTATAACTTGGAATCCAAACCCCCATTGTGTCGTCACCCTCCTTATGCCACATAAAAGGAAACACACTGCCTTAACAAAAAAAATGATAGTGCCAGATGTTGATAGTTAATGGCACATGATCTAATTGTAGATCTTTGGTTAGATTGCAACAATCTTTTCTCATCAATTCTCAGTTGTTGCATTGATGTTTTTTAGATATTTAGCAAAGATAGGGACCCATAAATGATCAAATCCTAGAAACAACAGCTTGACAAAAAATCTTGTTGACCGATCACATCACCCCGAGGCACTGACTCAAAACTTCCATCCCAAAAACCAAGAAAAGAAAAAGGCCAGCTAGCTCCAACAAACTCCCATATCATATCACTCTGTAGGAAATGCAAACTACCCATGGCGAAGAAGTGACATGTCAACAAGGCGGAAACTTTCGAGCTCATGAATATAGCTCCCATGAAAATTCTTGATGAGTCAACAAGTGTACCGAACTCTCTCCCAAAATGAAGAAAAAGATGAAATCTTTGCAGCCACCATGTGGCACATTACACATCTTTATGATAATTCTCCTTGAGCGTCGGTGCACCAAAATTGAAAACATTTATACAAGCTGAAAATGAAAATGAATAAGGAAAAAACACTTCACAGATACAACTAACATCCACCAAAATAATATTATAAACACAAAGTGATATCTTCATTTGTGGAGTTGTGCGGACCTAAAAACCAATGCCTAGTTATACTAAACTGACATATTTGACAGTTAGCCAATTTTCCATACAACTGATCTTTTGTGACCAAATCATTTTGCACAAATGTCTTCCTTAACACTACAAAAACCTGTTAGAACTAACCAAAATGATCTACAACAATTTTGACATCAATGATAACACTACAACACATCATTATGTACCTTTCATGCTCGTGTTTCCAAATAGCACCATTAATGAAAAACTTCCTCAAACTTCCAACAATCTCCCCCTTTGTCAATGATGGTAACATGCCAAAAATCTCCAAAATATTCCCCCCCTTTGACATCAAGGGAAAAGGGCACCTATTCTACTTGTTCTAACTATCATCAGAACACCCCTTGAGAAATGTAAGCATATGTACAAACTGAAAATAATGGATTGACTCCCTTTGAGTCATATACTAGAGAAAAAACACCAAAAAGGTACTAGAAAAATTCTCTATATATTGTCTACATATTTATAAATAATCTGAACAAAAATATTGGAAATGCATAAAAAATAAGAAATAAGTCAACTAGGGTTGACACCTGTAACTTCTTCAAATGGTCTTACCAAGCTTTCCTTAGCCTCCACAAGCATTCTATTTTGTGCTTCAAACTCCAATCATACTTCTTCTCCTTCTTCTAAAGTGGCAGGTACCGAATTCATCTTCTTAACTTTGTTTGCACTTAGAAGAGCTTTTAAAACAATAATAAATTTGGGATTGACTAGATCCCTTACCTCTCCAAACTATAGAATAATGTGTTCTTTCCACACTTGTAGTTGAATGAAATTATTGTGCATTTCTTCTATTGCGTTCCTTGTTTCTATGGTGAGGTCAACCGCTGGATCATAAGCTCTTGAGGTAGCATCAATTTGAGACTCAATAGACTCCATCTCCTTTCTTATGCTTTGTGTGGCTCTGGTCCTCTTCATTCCATACTAAAACAATTCCTTCCCCTCATCAACACATCCTTCAGCATCCTTTAATAATTTTGAGAACTTTTTATGTGTAGAGGCATATTTTATAGTCATTTCCATCATCCTCTTATCATTGATTCTTCTCTTAGCTTCTTTTTTGGCTTCTTCCTTCAAACCAGATGCATAAATTTTAAAAGATTCAATCAGTAGTTTGAAATTTTCCATACTAGAGAGTGAGGTATCAACATTTGCACTAGGTATGGTTTCCTCTAGTTCTTTAACTGCTTCTTCCATCAATTCACTACTCTTCTAATGTGTTTCAATGATTTTTTTCCTTGTAGATGCATGAAACATGTCTCCTAGTTGAAGTTTATAGATGAGAGTGATTTTATCTAAATCAACATTACTTTGATGCATTGGAAATTGTAGAAGTTGTAAAGATATAATTGGTTGGAACTTTAGCTATATACTCGCTAATTTTTTTAGAGAATATCCAAAGAATCTATAATGTTCACCTGAAATCTTAGTTGTTTCTATAGATTTTCCCTTTTCTTCTGCACTTCTAGAGTCAACTGGTTTATCTTTATTGTTTATGTATCTCCAAATGGATCCTTAGTCATGTATTCTTCCCCTTCATGCTCTTCTTCCTTCTCTTCATCAACCTTTTCTTCATCTTTATTTTATGGCTCTCCTTCTTCTTCTACATGAGCATTATCATAATTATTTTCATCCTTAGCAATGTTTTCAATACTTACCAGAGGATTGACTTCTTGAATCAGAGGAGGACTGATGGTGTTTTCCTTTGCAATTTATTCTCTGATCATTCCCTCCTCATCATTTCCTTTTGTCATGCCATCCACTTCCAAAGGATTGTCATCCAATGCAGCTTCATCGTTCATCTCATGCTCATGTTGGGAATCATATGTATGCATCTCTTCTCTTGCATTTGGTTCAAGAGCATTCATTTCTTCTTCATTTGTTGGTATCATTCCCAGCTTTTGATCTATCTCCTTGTATTTCTTATTGCTTTCCTTCTAGATTCTTTCAAGATCATCTTTATATTTTCCCATAAGGTTTGTTACCCTTTGCTTTGTTCTATCTCCTTGCTAAATAAAGTGGCCAATGTGGCTCTATCATCCTTAGATAGATGAGCAATTATTCTCTCCAAAGCCTCTTCCTTAAGCCTTTCATGTTCTATCATGGCTTCTTTCCTTCTTTCCAGCAAGATGTTCCACAAATCTTCAAGAACATGTTTCTTGATGTTCCACATGTCCACTTCAAGAACAACAATATACTTGATTATATATTCAATGGTGGTGGATTTTTCTATCTCATTTACATCTTTATATAAATTTGTAGTCTCTCCCAACATATCATTTTGCAAAATGCTATTAAAAAGTGCCTCTAGTTTCATGGGGGATTGAGGCCTTACCAGTTATTTTTTTCTTTGTTCTTTGCTTTTAACCAGAGTCTTCTTTGTGTCTTCATTCTTCTTCTTCTCCGAAGAATCCTTCTTGGCTTCCTTTTTCTTTTCCCTTATATGTATCTTGAATTTTTCCTTTTCTTTCTCTATCTCCTCTTCACTCTCAGTGTCAATGATATCAAATATTCTTCTTTTGGTTGTAGATTCACCTTGCGAAGCATCAATTCTTCTTCTCCAGACCAACTGTGGTCCCTCTTCTTCCAATTCCTCTTCTTCTGCAACATTTATGCCTATTCCCTTCTCTCTCATAGCTTTCTATTTTACTCTTCTTTTGGTCATGGCAATAGGTGGTGTAACAGTGGTAGTATCCTTCTTCCTAACTTTGGTTGTGTGCACAACTATAGGGGATTTCTCCCTTATTAGAGGACTACCAGTAGTCTTTCTTTTCTCTCCAAGAAAAGGAAAAAGTCTCAAAGGACTTCTAGATAGAAGGTGGAGTGGTATCTATTCTACCAAATCTTCTTGAGCTTCCAAATTCTTCTACAACACTTGAATCTGCCTTGGCTCTCTCTCTAGCATAGTACACTCTTTCTTTAGAAAGGCCCATTTCCTTAGCATATACATCAACCATCTTTTCCACATTCTTCTTGATTATAGGATTTATTTGTTCCATGTGAGCTTCCATATAATTTTCTTCATAAGAGCCATATCTTGGTTTTGTGGTGTCTTTGGGGCTCTTTAGCAAAATTTCAGCATAACCAGTAAGATCTGCTTTTGTCACCTCATAACCTAGTTCAAGAACCCAAGCAGTTCTTGGTTATACTACCTCCATAACACATTGGCCTGTAGATACAAGAAATTTAATGTCATTTTTCTATCTTTCAAAAAAAATCCTTGGAATTATCTCTCTCCCATGCACTCTCTTCTAGAATATTGCAAAAAAAGAAGTAAGGGCATCATCTTATGCTTTGATATCTCCAAGATTCCTCATATGATCTGCAATTTGGAGCAATTCATGAACCAGAAGAAGAGAGGAGGTGGAGGATATGAGAATCATGGTCCTATGGCTCCAGTTGACTATCAACAAGCCCTAGGAAGGTGAATCTAGCACATTTTTATGGAAATGACAAGTGCATGGCTAGATCTTGGGTCTAGAAGTTAGACAATTATCTTTTATAGAGACCAATTCCTAAGTTGCATACCATCAAATTTTCCACTCTCTACTTGGATGAGGTTGCACATGAATGGTGGTATCATAGTTTGGTTACTCTTGGCCATAACCTTATTGATTCCTATGATGAGCTCACTAACAAAATCATTGATAGATTTGATCATAAGGATCCTGAGGAGAAATTTTGAGAGTTGGCCTAGTTGAGACAACATAGATCTCTTGATGCATACATTTCAAAGTTCTAGATATTTTCTATGATGGTGCCCAACATCATTGAATAGAAGCTAGTAGTCCTTTTCATTAAAAGACTAATGGAATCATTGAAGGGATATGTGAAGGCCTTTGATCCACAAAATCTATAGGAGGCTATCAAAAAAGAAAGGATTATGGAGTTGGCTGCCCCTAGGATTAAATTTCATTCAAAGTATTTTCCACACAAGAAAGACAATAGGCCCTTTCATAAAGATGTAAATCAAACCAAGAATTTTTTATCTCAAATTGATGATGACCTACAAAATGAGCTTCAAAGGAAGAAACTATTCTTTACTTACAAAGAGTTGTGGGCCCCAGGACACAAGTGCTTCAAAAGAGGAAAGTGCACCATTTGGAGGTGTATTCTTCTGGTGAATCATCTAATTTATTAGTACAACAATAATATTTAGAGGAGAAAGATGAAGAAGAGGCTCCAAAAGAGGTGGAAGAAGACCAAGAAAGTGGGACCATATTTACCCAACCTTATATCTTTCAAAAGAATGAGCCTTTTTGAGTTCGTGGTATTCTTTGTGGGAAGTGAATCATTGCTCTCATTGACACTAGAGAAACTCATAATTTAATTGATGAAGGGATAGTGGCCAAGAGAGGACTCAAGACTAAAGAAATTGAAGGTTTCAAACTCATGGTGGTAGATGGCTTCACAATCACTTATACTTGCAAGATTTAAAACATGTCTATCTAGTTGGGAAATTATGAAGTCAAAGATGACTTCTATGTTGTGACTATTGGTGATATGGATGTAGTTATAGGTATTCAGTTGCTTCGATCTCTTGGAGAGATTAGTCTAAACCTTCAAACCATGGAGATTATGTTCACATCAAAAGGGAAGAAGGTGGTTTTGAGAGGGATGTAAATAGAGCTCCTCACATTGTTTCATTCAAGAGGATGAAATGATTGATTTGACATTATATGGTAGACTAGGCAACAGAGTGTGTGACAGAGTGTGTGATTATGCATTATAATCCTCTAGAAGAGAAACTATCATCATGATGTACAAGCTTTGCTCTCCAAGCGATAAAATGTTTTTAGTGGAATTCCACCTAGGAGACCTCCTAAAAGGGGGATTGAGCATGTAATTGAACTTGAAGAGGATGCCAAACCAATCATCACTACTCCATATCAACATCTAAAAAGGAACAATGATGAGATTGAGAAGTCCATCAAATAACTCTTGGACATGGGTCACATTCAACCAAGCAAGAGTCCTTTTGCGTCTTCAGTCATTTTGGTGAAGAAGGATGGCACTATGTGTATGTATATAGATTATCAGGCCCTCAATAAGAAAACTATCAAGAATCAGTATCCTATTTTGAGGATCGATGAGCTCATTGATGAGCTACATGGATCAATTTACTTCTTCAAGATAGGCCTCAGATCAAGTTATCATCAAATCAGAATGTGAGAGGAAGACATTGAGAGGACTACTTTCAGATGTCATTTTGGAAATTATGAGTTCTTATTCATTCCATTTGGGTTGAATAACACACCTGCAACATTTTAGTCCAGCATGAATAGGTTGTTCAATAAGCAATTAAGGAAGTTTGTGCTAATATTCTTTGATGACACCTTTATTTATAGTAAGTCATAGGAAGAGATACTAAAAAATTTGGAGGAGGTTCTTAGAATTATGGAGGATGAATCTTTGTTTTCCAAAGAATCTCATTGTGAGTTTGGGATGATTGAGCTCCTCTATCTTGGTCATGTGATCAGCTCTAAGGGATTTGGTGTGGATCAAGAGACAATCAAGGCCATATTGGATTAGCCCCCACCAAAAAACCTCACTTAGTTAAAGGGGTTTGTGGGTCTTTGTGGGTTCTATAGAAGATTCGTCAAGGGATACTCTCATATGACTACTCCTCTCATGGATCTTACCAAAAAGAGGTGATTCACTTGTTCAAATAAAGCACATAAGGCCTTTGATCAGTTCAAGCACCTTATGAGTTCATGTCCCATTTTGGCCATACCAAACTTCTCCTAGCCATTTGATTTGTAATGTGATGCTTCGAGAAAAGGTATTGGTGATGTTTTGATGCAAGATAAACATACAATTGTATTTTATAGTTGGAATTTGAGTGGTGTAGAGAGGACATACTCTATTTATGATAGAGATGCTTGCAATCATGCACGTTCCTTGGCTAAATTCCAACAGTATTTGGTTGGAGGCAAGTTCATTATGAACACTGATCATAATAGTCTTAAGTAGTTCCTACATTAGAAAGATCTCAATGACCTATAATAGAAGTGGGTGAGTAAGCTTCAAGATTATGATTTTGACATAGATTATGTCAAGGGGAAGAACAACATAGTGGTTGCTGCCTTGTCTGGTGTGAACCTAGATCCTATACCTACAAGAACACAACAAATGAACACATTAATAAGGTCAAATGCAAGTTAGAATATATATTCCTCAAGAAATCCATTTGAATGCAAGAGAAGAGGAATAAAATGAAGAACACAATAAACTTAAAACAAAGGTGTTGAATCCTATTCTAAAAAAAATCAAACTCTTAATCTCTTGAGGGAGTTGCTGCCAATTTGATGTGAAAATTGGCCCTTTCCCAACTCCAATGGTGTGATGAAGATTGTGATCCCTTTGTTGAAGATTGATGAATGCTCCAAGACAAAATCTACATAACCTAGCTATAAAACTCAATGAGATGGATGAAGATTACTATGAATTTGAGTATAGTAAGTTTACTCAAGTTGTGGATGATCAAATGAGGAATGAAGCCTCTTATTTGTAGAAATTCAAGTTGAAGAGATGTCCAAAATGGAGCAATATGGGACAAAGAATCAACCAATGGCAAGATGCCACTTCTCAACATGTGAATGGATGGAGGATGTGCAAGTTTTGAAGAATGTGTCAATAAATGCATATATTTGAATTTTGAAATTGTTGAAATGACATGTAAGAGGGAAAGAAGGTGCATTGAATGCCACTTGGCTCAAGGAAAAAGGATTTTCTAGGTGGAGTAAATGCCTTGTTGGAAGGACAAAGTCCACTTGGATTTTGAATTCAAATTTGAGGAATATTCCTTTATTATGCCTTTTGAGAGAAAATAGAGATTTAATAAATGAATTAAATCTATTTTCTTGTGCAAGTTGCAAAAGGTAGAGGATGGGATATGACAAGAGATTAAATTAATCAAGGTTAATTAATTTAATAAGAGGTCAAAATGATGTGACATATTGATTTAGATTTATGGATTGATTTAAATCAAATATGAGAAGAATATGGTTTCAAGATTAATTAAATAAAGATTTTTGTTTTATTTAACCAAGGAGATGAAGTTAGATTAAACTAAATAAGGTTTTAATTTATTTAATTTAATGGATGGACTTTAGAGATTTAATCAAATAAAATTGATTATTTAATTAAATCAGACTAATTGATTTAATTAACCAAAAATGATGACTTAATTAGATAAATGATTTATTTAATTAAGAGAGGAACATTGATGAACTTAATCAAATAAAGGTATTCAATTAAATGGTTAGACTGAGGGATGATGTAGAATGAAATAGTGTTAGTGGTTAGGATTAGATGTGTAATGTCAATTAGTATATTTTCTATGTCTACACATTTGAGCTCATTGATAGAGATTATAGCTTATTGGAGGGAGCATATCCTTGCAGAGTACACCAAGAATTATTTTTCTACCAGCATAGCTGAGGTTAATTTGCATGATGAGAGGTACAAACTGGTGAATGATATGATATTATACAAGGAAATAATCTTATTGGTACTTGAATCAAAGCTCAAGATGAAGGTGATCCAAACATTCCATCACATTCCCCTAGTTGGTCACCAAGGTTATTTCAAAACTTATAGGAAGATTCAAGAGATATTTTCATGGAAGGGGCTCAAGGATGAGGCCCTTTGCTATGTCAAAGAATGTCAAATCTACCAACAAAAAAAAATGAGAATACTTTTCTTGTTGGTTTGTTGCAACCCTTGCCCATTCCCAATAAAAAATGGGAAAGTATCTCCATGGACTTCATTACAGGCTTGCCTAAGGTGCAAGGGAGATATTGCATATTGGTGATTGTTGATAGATTGATGAAGTTTTCACATTTCTTTTCCATCACTACTGTATTTACAAAATCTCAAGTTGTTGATTCGTTCTTCATAAAGGTGTTTAGATTACAGAAGTTTCCCAAAAACATTGTGAGTGATAGGGACAATTTCCTAAGCACATTTTGATAGGATATTTTAGATTGAGTGGTACAGTGCTCACCCAAAGCACTAGCTATCACCAATAGATTGATAGGAAAACCAAGATTGTGAATAAATATCTTGAAGGTTATCTCAAAAATTATGTTTTTGAACAACAAAAGGCTTGGGTGAGATGGCTCCATTTGGGAGAATACTACTATAATTATTCATATCACATATCCATCAAAATGTCTCCATTTATGGATTTACATGGGTAAAAAGATCCTATCTTTATTGATCTTCTTTTTGGTGACATTAGAGTGTTGGAAGGTCGGTTCCTTCATCCCCTTGTTTTTTTAGCGTCGTCCTCTAGATTTTTGAGATGGCTTAATCACCTCTTGTGGATCTTGTATAAATTTTGTGTTTGTATCGGGCATTAACATGATGATCTTTTAGCACAACTAAAAATCCATTGCAACAAATGGTATTAGAGCGAGCTCATAGGTTCAAAGCCCACAGTCACAGTAGGGGGATTTTTGGAAGGTTGGTTCCTTCATCCCCTTGGTTTTTTAGTGTCATCCTTTGGATTCATGAAATGGCTTAACCACCTCTCATGGATCTTGTATAAATCCAACATTTGTATCTAGTGTTAATAGGTCGATCTTTTGGCACAACAACAAGTCCATTGTAACATATAGCCCCTTAAGCAAGGGATTTGTTGTAATAGAGCCAAGAAATTTTGAAATCCTTGAAGGACAATCTCCAACATGGCCAAAATTAGCATAAGTTGTATGCTAATCAATAGTGTATTGAGAATGTATTTGAAGTTGGAGATATGGTCTATCTAAGACTTTAGCCATGTGGAAAGTCAACTCTCAAGAAGAGTGGAGTGAATAAGCTTAAGCCACCTTTCTATGGGCCTTTCAAGATCTCTATGAGAGTTGAAGAAGTGGCTCATGATTTAGAGATACCAAAGAGTAGAAAAGTACATAATGTCTTCCATGTATCATGACTCAAAAAGTGCTTGGAAACAATGTTATTACTTCTACTAAGTTACCTCCAATGGATGAGGAAGGGCAGTTGGTTTTGGTTCCAGAAGTAGTAATTAATTTTAAAGATCATTCCTTAAGGAGGAGGTCCATCAAAGAATATCTAGTGAAGTTGAAGAATTTTCTAGTTGAGGATGCTACTTGAGAGGATGAGTAGATTTTGTGGCACCTAGGCTTACGATTGCTTAGGGATAATAAATATTGGGGAGGGAGGATTGTAATGTCCCCTTCTCAGTCCTAATATTTTAAATAATCATTAGCCTATTCCTGGAGTCTTGCAGGCTATTCAAAGGTATTTCAAGGGATCCCAATATTTTTGGAGGATTCTTGCCAACATTTTCAAGGTGTACTTGCAAAGGGTTTCCAGAGTGCTTTCTGGGCTTTTTTGGGTTTTCTGAGATCCTTGGTGGGAATTGCTATTTTTAGCAATGTCTATTTTAAAACTTACTATTTTTAGTAAGTTCAGTTGCATCTTAGTTTGGGATAATTTAGAATTTCAACACACTTACTATCTTTAATAGTTTTCTATTTTTAGTAAGTGTTATTTTGGTAGTTGGTCCTGGAAACAATTCAGTGTAGGGTTTCCAGTTTTGGCAGTGGTAGCAGTTTCAGTTGTTGAGTTCTATTATTTTTGGTAGTTCAGTCATCCACCTTCTTTGGAGTTGAAAAAATGCAATATTATAACTTCATTCATAAAGTTAAAAAATGAACCCTTGTACCTCAATGCTTAGGTTTGATGACTTAATTTGTTTTAAAAAAGAGTGAACTTGCTCATTCTATGGTGGACACCAAAGTTGGGGGTCTTAAGTAAAAATCAAAATAAAATATTATTTCCTTGAGATGGGCATCCCATTTGGAGGGAAAATGCATTTGAATTTTTGGAGCCCTAATTTCTATTTAAACCCCCCTCTATTCTCTCATTTGTATGCAATTTGATGATAATGAAGTGCTACTGAATTGTTGATAGAATCCTTGGGCTTTGAGGATGAAAACCTTGAAGGTTGGATCTAGTTTTAGAGTTGCAAGATACTCCCTAGCTGGACATGGGTGTGGATCCATTGTAGGGGTCACCATTTAGCTAATATGGTGATGGATTTTAGTATACTTTTTAGTTTTGTCTTGTTATTATTTTTTCTAGCTATGCACATTTTGTTTTGAGCATTGATTCACAGTGTTGGGATCCTTTTGGAGTGTTTTTCCTTGAAGTTTTAGTTTGTTGGTTGGTTTTTTCCAACCCTAGGCCGTACCATTGACTTGATCATGTGTTGATTGGAGGATTGGAAAATTTTTTGTGGGTATTGTTTATTCTTTCTTGGTAAATTGAGATGTCCCATTTTGTAAGGTTTCAAATTTTTTGATGAAGAATTGATTTTGTATGAGCTAGTTGCCCCTCTCTACCAATCATACCATTTGGGGTTTGAGTGCATTGGGAGTTGTGTTCATTTATACCTCTTTTACTTAATGTTAATTTTTTTTTAGAGGTGCCTATACCTTTTCATTACCTTGTAGGCATCTTGGGAGAGTTCTATGGTAATTTGTACGAGGTTCTGATCATTTGGTAGCTTGCTGGTTGGTGTTTCAAATTGTTGCAACATCCTTATCAGACCTACAACTTTTTATCAAACTTGTGGAAATAGTGTTTCAGACCTACAATACCCTTTTTGGGTCATTCCATTGAGGTAGAATTGATATGTTATGTTGGGGAATACTTAATTTCATGTTGGGGTTCCATTTTGGGGTGTTGTGCCAAGATTTCCTTAGTATTTTCACATTGTAGCAACAATATATGACATTCTAAAAATTGATTATAATGAGCTAATTGTAACACCATTTGGTAGTTCCATTAGTGATTTTCTCTTTGATTATTTATACTCACCCTATTGAACAAGTGTAAATTTCTTATCCCACTAAACAAGTGGTACTCTTGTTGAATAAGCGGTTGAGCTTTCTTTACTTTCATGTTATGCTCATTGAATAAGTGGATGATCTTTATTTTCTTTGGCTAGCTAGCCACCAAGTTCTTTCTTACTAGTTGTAATTTCCTATTGAATAATTCAAGGTCTTAATTTCATGCTTTGGATATTTCATACTAACCCCACTGAACAATTGGTTTACTACATAAGCACTTAATTGTAAGCCTTACCACTATATGCTCTCACCTTGCCCACATTGGGATCTAGCTGATCAAAAAGTGGAAGGTGTTTGCTTTTAGTTGATTATTGATTATCACTCACATCACTAAATAAGTGGATGCTTTCAGTTAATGCAATGTAAACCTTACCACTGTATGCTCTCACCTTGCCCACATCAGGATATGGGTGATCAGAAAGTGGAAGGTAGCCTTATTTGGTCAAATATCATTGTTATTTTGGCTAATGCTAACGAGTGCAAAATTGAATTTTTTTGGGGTGGATATTACACTAATTAATAAAGTGATTAGAGGTTCCATAGGAATCAAGGACCATTAGTTCCCAATTCCCATGGAACCCCCTATAGAGTAATATTGAGGCACTACTAAGGAAAATAGAAAGTGAGAAGGAGATGGCACTAGCAAGGGATTGAGGTTTTGACTGGTGGAGGTTTTGAATGGGTGCCAAAACACTGACAATTAAAAAGAATAAAGCTTTTGATGCTTTATCTATAACATGTGAAAGTTTTGGTGGTATATTTATGTTTCTTGTGTCACGTCTCTTGACCCCCACCTACTAGTAATGATGGTATCACTTCACACAACCACTCTAAATAGGTGTATATCATCCTTCTTCCATCTACATTGTCCATTCTGAGTAGGGGATGACCTTAGCTCTAAATTTTCAATGTGAACAATATAGAAAATTAGGGATATTCCTTGTTGCTATTATAGGTACAATTGTTGATAATTTTAAGAGAAATTTGATTATTATGTAGTTTTGTAAATTCTTGTGTGGTTTCTAGAGCTTCTAGGGCACAAAATTTTCCAGATATGGGTTTCTATGCAGGAACTGGTTTCTGGAAAAAAGGGTATTTGAAACTACCAAAATCTAAAAAAATGACTGAAATTGGGACTTATACGCCAAGACTGATGTATGAGTCTAGTTAGGGTTTTTTGGAACTTCAAGGTCTAAATCTGGTCTTCAGTGTCTGCTTTGTCCTTCCCAATTGATTTATGTTGGAAAACATGCCTCAATCTTACTGGCATGAAACTCCTAAAAGAGAAAAGTCGGTGAGACCCTCTGGAAGTATTATTGACTAGCAGTTGTGTTCTAATCATTTGAAATGCTCAGGTCAACGAGATGTTGTTTCTGTCTTGCCGAAGGGAGTCATTGGCAAGACATTTTCATCATTGTGAGTTTCCCATCTCTCTCTTCTTGGGCAAACCTCTTGCCGATGGTTTGGTTTCTAATGGTTATCGGGGAGACTTGTGGCAACAAAAGTCTTCGGGGAGAGGCATGAACACTCAGAATAACTCATCTCGATAGTGTATTCCACACTGACGGTTATTCACAAGTATGTCATTAGGGAGACTCTTGGCTGACAGGTTTGCGTTCGGTAAGAACTCTTGCCAATGGATGTGGTCTCACCGACAGGCTGGTGCATTCGATATGACCTCTTGGCAATAGCGATGCTCTTGTCGATAGAGCTACATGAGTTGAACATCGGTGTGAAGTCTTAGCGATAAGGTTTCTCTCGCCAATAGGCAGGTGCTTTTAGTGAGAACTCTTGCCAATAGCACTTGTCTCACTGATAGATCTGCACAAGATGAATTTGTGTTCGGTATGATCTCTCGCCGATAGTGATGGTCTGGCCGATGGTTCTGCAGTGGATATCAATATGATGTCTTAGCAACAAAGTGAGTCTGGGTGACAGGTTTGAACTCGATATGACTCTTGCCGATGGTGGTGACTCTGGGCGATAACAACAGTCGGGCATTGTGGCATCGGGGAGACACGGCCTAGTGTCTCACCGACATGCGATACTATTTGAACGCCTTGACCGAATGTCAATCCTATGTGGTTTGTTTTCGACCAATCAGAGAAGCGAAATGTGAACCGCTAGCAGTTGGACTATTGCGGTCATTCCTGTGGGGAAGATCAACAAACCATGAATGACATGGATATACTCTGTAATCGAAGATGATGATCTGTTCAGAAAACAGTTCGATGTGTGATCAGTGTGTATGAATTCAATTATGAGAGAATTGTAACTGGGATGTTCTGTACAAGGTTGATCAAGGAAATTATGTTGTTGTAAATTGACATCAGAAGAGAAGTCTTTACTCTGTATGTAATTTTGTTTACTGTAATACAAAGAGGCTTTTCTTGGTGTGGTGGGTTTTTCTCCCATAAGGGTTTTCCCACGTAAATCTGGTGTTCAAATTGTGTATGTTCATTTCTCTATTCTGTTAATTCTTTCAAGTGTATCTTAATTGATCTATAATTGAAAATTTAAAGTCATCTCTGCATTCTTCCCTGAGGTTTTGACGTTAGGAGAGTTTGTTCCACACCTAAGCTTTCCTTACAAGTGGTGTCAAAGCCTAGCCCGTTGTGTTATCCTTGTGGGTAGGTTGGGTTTTTTTCTGTCAATTTTGTTTAGTGGGAGTCTTGTCAAAGTTTGGTAATTTGAATTATAGATTAATAATTTGAATTACAGATTAAGATGGCAAGTACGTCAAGAAATATTGAAATTAAGAAATTCATTGGCAGCAATTTTGAGTTGTGGAAACTTAAAATGGAAGATCTATTGGTTGATCATGATCTTTTGCTTGATGTGTCTAGAACGAAGCCTACAGGAATGAAGCAAGAAGATTGGGACTTGCAGATCAAAAATCAAAGGGGCTGATAAGGCTCTGTTTAGCAGACTCTATTCTTCTGAATGTTCATGAAGAAAATACTGAATCTTCTTTGTGGAAAAGACTGGGTGCAATTTATTAGGGAAAGTCCTTGGTGAATAAGTTGTTCTTGAGGAAGAAGTTGTACTCTTTGAAGATGCAGGAAGGAGTGTCTGTTGCCGATCATTTGAATGCTTTCAACATGTTGATTGCTCAGTTAGCATCTGTGAGTGTGAAGATTGATAAAGAAGATCGTTGTATGCTGCTATTATGTTCTTTGTCAGATTCTTGGGATCACTTGGTGATGGCTATTGGGAGTATGACATCCACTTTTGAGATGGAAGATGTTGTTTTCTTCTTTGTTATCAGAAGAAATGAGAAGAAAATCTTCTGAGATGGTGAAGGAGGCTCTTGTTGTTAGAGGCAGATCGAAAGAAAAAGGAAAGAAGAAGGACAAGAAGTCTAAATCCAAATCAGAGGGGAGATCAAAGTGTTAGGGTTAGAAAGGAAGATATCTAACAATTAAATCCAGATTTAATTAATAAACAGAGAAACTAAAACACACAAAGAATAAATCATAACACAAAGAATTTAACGTGGTTCACCCAATCTGGGCTACATCCACCAAACCGCAACCATCCAATACTTTTATTATCTAGTACAAAAACCTATTACAATCTTGTGAGTAATCGCATTTTTCATCATACTATAATACCCATCCAAACCCCTTTTTAACAAGCTTAGAAGCTTCTAGATTTTGGGTTCTATAAAATCGGATTTTTCCTTTTTTCGTTGATTTTTCCCTTTTTCGGTGATGACACAAAAAAGTAGGAGGAATACTATGATACGTGTCAGGGTGTACAATATACCATGGGTTATACACTATAGCATGATCAGTCACCACATACCAACACAAAGTCTCTTGGCAAGAAGTCCAAGGTGAAGTGCTTGAATTGTGGGCAACCTGGTCATGTTAAAAAGGATTGTAAAGAGGAGAAAAAGAAGAAGAAGTATTCTTCTAACAATGATTCTTCTCATAGTGATGCACACGCTTTCATTGTAGCCTTGGCTACACAAGCATCAGATGATGTATGGCTGATTGATTCTGGAGCATCTTTCCACATGACATCTCATAAAGACTAGTTCACTAAGTATGAAAAATATGATGGTGGAAGGGTGTATTTGGCAAGCGATTCATCTTTGGAAATAGTTGGCCATGGAAAAGTCAAAATTCAATTCCCTGATGGAAGAGTGAAGGGAATCAATGATGTAATGCATATACCAGGTTTGGCTCGAAATCTACTTTCTGTTAGTAAGCTCAATGATATTGGAGTGCAAGCCACGTTCTTTGGAAATTGCTGCAAGATGACTAGAGGCTCAATGGTGCTCGCTAAGGGTGTTCGTATTGGTACCTTGTATAAGCTAGATTCACATGTGCAATGCAATAGTGTCTCTGTAAAGTCACAGAAAGCTACTCATGGAGAAAAAGAGGAAAAAGTTCCTAATAGTGAAAACTCTATGGAAGTTAAACTTCCAACAGAAAAGACTATGCTCTGGCATCATAAGCTTGGCCACATTGGTGAAAGAGGTTTAAAAACCTTGAAAAATAAAAACCTGGTTGAAGGGCTTGATGATTGTAACCTTGAATTCGAGTTTTGTGAACATTGTATATATGGTAAACAACACTGTGTTTCATTTTACTCCAGTCCTCACAAATCTTCTAGTTTACTTGATTATATTCATTCTAATGTTTTTTGTCCAGTAAATGTTCCTTCTTTGTCTAAATCAAAATATTATGTATCGTTCATTGATGATTATTCAAGAAGGGAATTTTTTTATTTTTTGGAAAGTAAATTAGAAGTGTTTAGTTGTTTTAAGGAATTTAAAAAACCTTGTGGAAAATCAGACTGAAAGGAAAATAAAATTTTTAAGGACTGAAAATGGCCATGAGTTTTGTTTTGATGAGTTCGAAAGGTACTGTAAAGATCATGTGATTAAAAGACATAGAACTACACCCTACACTCCACAACAAAATGGAGTTGTAGAAAGGTTCAATAGGACAGTGATGGAAAGAGCACGAAGTATGCTGAGTAGTGCTGGCTTGGAGGAGAAGTTCTGGGCTGAGGTAGTGGCTACAACATGTTACTTGATAAACTGTTCTCCTAATTCTACTCTTGTTGAGAAGACACCTTTGGAAGCATGGTCTGGAAGGAAGCCCTCTTTGAGACACATTCGTGTATTTGGCTGTGAGGCATATGCATATGCGTCGAATGAGAAAAGATCTAAATTGGAGAACGAGGCTGTTAAATGCTTTTTTATTGGCTATAGTGCTGGCATAAAAGGATACAAGCTTTGGAATCCTGATACGGAGAAGGTTCTATACAACAGAAGTGTTATTTTTCATGAGCTAAAGCCTTCTACTTTGCATCTACAGTCAGAGACAAAATTGGAAGATAAAAAGGATGTAGTTGAAATTCTTCTGACACCAGATAAAGAGGAATTGAAAATTCAAAGTGTACCTGAAACTAAGGAGAGCTCAAGTAGTTTTGAGAGTTCTGAAGAAGAAGAACCACCTCAGCCTCAGCCTATGAGGAGGTCAACACATGAAAGAAAGCAACCTGATAGGTATGGGTTTTCTATGTTAGATTCTACTTGTGCCTATGCTTTAATTTCTAGCACTAATAGGCCTTAGATGGTGAAAGAGGCATTTAGAATGCCTGATTCAAACTCTTGGTTAGAAGCCATGAATGAAGAAATGGCATCATTAGAAAAGAATGATACTTGGAGTTTGGTGCCCTTGCTTGAGGGTAGAAAAGCTACTAGCTGCAAATGGGTATTTAAAAAGAAAATAGGTCTGGATGGCAGTGTGGAAAAGTATAAGGCGAGGTTGGCTGCAAAGGGATATTCCCAGGTAGAGGGAATTGATTATGGAGAAATTTTTTCTCCTGTAGATAAGCTGACATCTATTAGATTTCTTTTTTCACTTGCAGCAGCATATGACTTAGAGATTGAACAGATGGATGTGAAGACAACATTTCTTCATGGTTACCTTGAAGAAGAAATTTAAATGTCCCAGCCTAAGCACTTTGTGGAAAAAGGTAAAGAAAAATTGGTTTGCAAGTTGAAAAAATATCTATATGGATTAAAAAAATCTCTTAGAATGTGGTTCCAGAAGTTTGACATGTTTGTTTTGTCATTGGGATTTGTAAGATCAAAATTTGATCATTGTGTATGCTTCAAAGCTGAAAATGATCGTGTTATTATTATTGCTCTCTATGTTGATGATATGTTGTTCATAGGCAATAGTAAGTTAATGATTTCTTATCTAAAGTCTCAGTTGTCTGCAAAGTTTGAAATGAAAGATCTTGGTGCAGCCATGTATATTCTAGGAATAGAAATAACTAGGGATAGGAAAAGTAGAAAACTTTGGCTCAGTCAGAGTAAGTATATTAATACTGTCTTGGAGAGATTTTGTATGAATGATTGCAAGCAGCTAGTTGTTCTAGTTTTGCAGGGAATGAAGCTATCTGTTGAAGACTGTCTAAAATCTCCTACTGAGATAAAGGACATGACCAAAGTGACTTATGCTAGTGCAGTTGGTAGTTTAATGTATGCAATGGTATGTACAAGGTCAGACATTACCCAAGCAGTGGGAGTACTTAGTCATTTTATGGAAAATCTTGGAAGGTCACATTGGGATGCTGTGAAAAGAGTGTTCAGATATCTGAAGGGCACTTTAGAATATGCTTTGTGTTACCATGGAAATTTGGTTGAATCTGTAAGGAAAATTAGATGCGGAAAACAATTCTCCTAACGTCAATATCTCAGGAAAGAATGCAGATACACTTTAAAATTTACAATTACAGTCCAACTAAGATGCACTATGAAGCAGATAATAGAAACAGAGTATTTGACAATCACACATGAACACCAGATATACGTGGGAAAACCCTTACGGGAGAAAAACCCACCACACCAAGAGAAATCACTTTGTATTACAATAATGAAGATTACATAGAAAATTCCAGACTTATCTTTCTGGTGTCATTATACAACAGCAATCATCATGAACATTCTTCGAACAAAAACTTTCAAGTTATAGCCTTTACAGATTAGAATATATTCACTGATCAACAATAATCTGTTGAATCAACCAATGAACCAATCGATAATCCAACCTGGTCACAAACTGCAATCTCTGAGTATATCCATGTCGAATTCTGTCTGTAGAACTTCCTCACAAAACTGTCACAACGAACCAACTGCTAACTGTTCACATTCGGCTCCTCCTATTTGTCCATGAGATGCCACATAAAAAGGTCTTACTCAGTCAATAGAATTCACACTGTGTTGGCATCTCGGTGAGACACTAACAGTGTCTCGCCAATGCCGTATATCCTTCATACCGATGTCACCAAGAGTCTTTGTTATCACTAAGATGTTCTATCGAGCTTCATGAGTTACATCGAGTCACCAAGAAATTTCCCAGACCTACCGCTTTCACCAGAAGATCATAGCGAGTCACCAAAGTTATACCAAAGACCCTAGACATACCGAGCACCAAATAGAAGTTGGTGAGACTCACATCTTTCACCGAGAGTTGATACCGAGACAGAAAGGTTACCCCGAAGTGATCATCCGTCGCCAAGACATTGCCCTTCACTAAGACTTCACTCTGAGATCTCTAAGCTACTCCGAATACTCTTCATCATTGGCAAGACTCACCAAAGTGTTGGGACTTCTTACCAAAACCACCGTGTTACATCGATAACTCCCGAGTGTGTCCTTGTCGGCAAGACTTTCAACTATCGCTAAGATCTCACACCAGAATCTTTAAGTTACATTGACACCACCACCTGTTGCCAGGAGTCACTTCGATGAATGTTTGGATGTGTTTCTATTGGCATGACCTTCTCTATTCGCTGGGACTTCTCACCGAGCCATTTGGGTTACCCTGATAGCCATAGGCTATTGGAAAGACATTCACCGTTCGTTGAGATGTCTTCCCGGATCATTAGAGTTACCCCAAAGACCTCAAAGTAAACACTGTCGGCGAGACTTTGACACATCACTGAGACTTCTTAGCGAGAACCCTTAGCTATCCCGAAGACCATAGTCGCCAAGACTCTCCCCGATACACGATTGAATGGCTTGTTAGCCAAAGGTCTCCCGAGCGCTAAGAGATCATAGCGAAAACACTATGTCACAGCGATAGACCAAAGTGTAATATTTCAGCAAAGCTAGGTCACAGCGGCCTGTTCAAAATAGAATGTATCAAACTGCTAGTTGGCCAGAAAATGAAGATGTCACACTGAATTGTCTCTAATGGAGGTTTCAGCATGTATTGTTTGAGGCACATATTTCCAACAGAATCACAGAGGACTCTCAGCATTCCAGGCTATGTGGATTCTGATTGGGCAAGGGACATTGACAGCAGAAGATCCACTAGTGGATATATTTTCATGTTGAATGGTGGTGTAGTTAGTTGGATGAGTAAGCGACAGGTTGTAGTCACTTTGTCCACTATAGAGGAAAAATACATGGTAGCAACACATGCCTGTAAAGAAGCAATCTAGTTAAAAAATTTGCGTTCTAACATTGGGTTTGATGTAGGGATAATTACAATATACTATGACAGTCAGAGTGTTATTTTTTTGGAAAAAAATCCTACTTTCCATGCCAGGATGAAACATATTGATGTCCAGTATCATTTTGTATGAGATATGGTGGAGGATGGAAAGGTTTCTTTAGAAAAAGTGGATACTTTGGAAAATGTTGCAGATGTATTGATGAAGCCAGTGAGCATAGACAAGTTCAGGTGGTGTGTCAGTTTGATGGTCCTTAGTGCACATGAATTTCAGTAGTTTTTTTGTGCTCTGGAGGTGTCAGTAAGATCTTCGTCAAGTGGGAGATTATTGAAAAATGTGCCTCAATCTTACTGGCATGAAACTCCTGAAAAAGAAAAGTTGGTGAGACCCTCTGGAAGTCTTACCGACTAGCAATTGTGTTCTAATCATTTGAAATGATTAGGTCGCCGAGATGTTTTTTCCGTCTTACTGACGAGAGTCATCGGTAAAACATTTTGATCGTTGTGAGTTTCCCATCTCTCTCCGCCCGGGAAGACCTCTTGCCGATGGTTTGGTTTCTAATGGTTATCGGGGAGAATTGTGGCGACAAAATTCTTCAAGGAGAGGCATGAACACTCAAAATAACTCATCTTGATAGTGTATGTCTCACCGATGGTTATTCACAAGTATGTCATCGGGGAGACTCTTGGCTGATAGGTTTGCATTCGGTAAGAACTCTTGCCGATGGATGTGGTCTCGCTGATAGGCTGGTGCATTCAATATGACCTCTTGGTGATAGCAATGCTCTTGCTGATAGAGCTACATGAGTTGAACATTGGTGTGAAGTCTTAGCGATAAGGTTTATCTCGCCAACGGGAAGGTGTTTTCAGTGAGAACTCTTGCAAATAGCACTTGTCTCACCGATAGATCTGCACAAGACAAATTTGTGTTCGGTATGACCTATCGCCAATAGTGATGGTTTGGCCAAAGGTTCTGTAGTAGATATCGATATGATGTATTAGCGACAGAGTGAGTCTAGGCGATAGGTTTGAACTTGATATGACTCTTGCCGATGGTGGTGACTCTAGGCGATAACGACAGTCGGGCATTGTGGCATTGGGGAGGCACAGCCTAGTGTCTCACTGACATGCGATATTGTTTGAATGCCTTGACCGAATGTCAATCCTACATGGTTTGTTTTTGACTAATCAGAGAAGCGGAATGTGAACCGCTAGTAGTTGGACTGTTGCGGTCGTTCCTATGGGGAAGATCAATAGACCATGAATGACATGGATATACTCTGTAATCAAAGATGGTGATCGGTTCAGAAAATAGTTTGATGTGTGATCAATGTGTATGAATTCAATTCTAAGAGCATTGTAACTGGGATGTTCTGTACAAGGTTGATCAAGGAAATTATGCTGTTGTAAATTGACATCAGAAGAGAATTATGTACTCTGTATGTAATTTTGTTTACTATAATACAAAGAGGCTTTTCTTGGTGTGGTGGGTTTTTCTCTCGTAAGGGTTTTCCCACATAAATCTGGTGTTTAGATTGTGTATGTTCATTTCTCTATTCTGTTAATTCTTTCAAGTGTATCTTAATTGAACTGTAATTGAAAATTTAAAGTCATCTCTGCATTCTTCCCTAAGGTTTTGACATTAGGAGAGTTTGTTCCACACCTAAGCTTTCCTTACAATTTATTGATAGGAAACCCTAGTTTTGGGGGTGTAGGTGATATTTTTAGTGAATATTACAGCCTTGCAAATGAGGGGACAATTCCAACAACTTTCTCCAAGCTTGTAACCTAATCTTCAAATTTCCTTCATGCTCCAAGATGCCTACAACTACAATCACACATGTAAAGAGGAGAAACTTGTTGATTGTTAGTGAATAGGGGTTTTCCTTGGTCAAATCTCGTTTAGGTAATTAAACCAAATGATGAAAAAATGAAACAAGGAAATGAAACATGAAACATGGGACATGAAACATGAACAATGATACCTTGAATGATGCCTTGTAAATCTACAATCTAACATGAAATGAACATGAAGGATGTAGATCTAGATCTTGAGATAAGTGTAGAACAATGCTTGACCTTGGATCTTGAATGCCAACATCACAAAACTAGCTCAATAACATGCTTAATTCTTGATATCCTTGACAAGATGATGGATTTTGAATTGTTGCAACAATTGATGAAGAATTCTACTCTTTAATGCCTTAGAAATGATCTTGCAAACTCTCCTAACAATCTTGTGAAGTCTTGGAATACTTAACTCTTGAATTCTTGACTTCATAACATGTAGGCCCTATGAAATAATGGTTTGAGACCTCATTTATATAGGAAATCCATCTAATATCCGATGTATTAGATCCTAGAGGTTGACATACATGAAATTTGAACTTAAAACCCAATTTGTCTCACTCAAAACCTTAAAAATAGGCCAAATGGGACTCATATGCCACTTGTGGAATATGGGTCCCACCTAGATGGAACTCATATGCCCAAGGTGGCGTATGGGTCCCAAAGGACCTATTTGAAGAGAGAATGTCAAGGAGTGAAGAAATTAAACTTATATGAGGTCTATGTCAGGATTTCAATTAAAATATGCCTTGGTATGTATAATATAGGGTCTTAGGAGCATATTAATGATGATATTAAGGTCATAAATGCAAGAGGGCCCAAAATCCAATGTGAAAGTGTAAATAAATACACTTTACAACACTAAATTAAGGCAAAATTGGGTCTATTTAGCTCAAAAGGGCCCTAAATCCCATGTGAATGTGTATAACACATTACAACACTAGATTAGGTCCATTTAGTTTACAAGCCTCCTAAATTTAATGTGAAGGTGTAAATAAATACGCTTTACAACACTAAATTAAGGAAAAGTTAGGTTTATTTATCTTAAAAAGGGCCCAAGACCTAATGTGAATGTGTAAAACACATTACAACACTAGATCTAGGTGATATCAAGTCCAATTTGTCATTAAGTATTCCCAAATTAGGTGAAATTGTACCATTTCCAAGTGTGTACAATTTCCATCATTACAGTTTCATATGGCATGTTATTTATGAATGTCTCCATCAATACTTATAAAACTTTAAGGAACTCATCTCAAGTAGGGTTTCTCTTACCACACTTGCTAGTATGATTGTAACATGAAATTGGTAAATGTAACAACATTCAAAATATTATAAACCTTTTAATGGCCTTTTAAATATTTTAAGTGGATTTTTGTAGTGTGTTTATGGGTGATTAAGTATGCTTTATAAATTTCTACAAGTATTCTAGTGCATATGAATGTATATATATTTTCTTTGTGTTTCCAATTTGATGTTCAATTTGATATTTGTGACTCTATACCCAAGAATAGGAATCATTTTGGAATCATTTTATGTAAGGAAGCTAAGGTAGCGGAAAAAATTCCTACATTAATCTTGAGAGAAGAAAAATGCAAAACTTTACAGATCTTTAACAGTTACAAAACTTAAACAGAAATAGACACAAATATCATGCATACCACAACACAATGATTTATGTGGGGAGAACCCTTTTAGGAGAAAAACCCCACACTCCAAAAGCCGCCCAATATATTATTCATAAATCAAATGATTACAATATACTTACAGATCAAGCTTCTCACATGAGTACCACCACCAGAGATCAAAACACAACACGACCACTACCGGACTCTTAGAATACACCCATGTCTACATACATCCCAACCACTTATAACAAGCTTTTTAGATCAAGGCAATATCAAGTCTAATTTATCATTAATTATTCCCAAATTAGGTGAAATTGTACCATTTCCAAGGGCGTACAATTTTCTTCATTACATCTAGCCCCCACTTTAGTGAGAGGATGAACTTGATTTAAACTCACACTAAAGTAGACATTCAAGAGGGGTCCAAATGTACCAATGCAGATGACAAAGGATGAAAAAGATCAAAGGAGGTGGTCAAGCCCCCAAAATATGAGATCCTTCATCAAACCAACATGAGCACAAAAGGACACGCACAAGGTGTATGATTTGCATCAAAAAAGATACACAAACATGCAATGCCAAAGACATAAAGAAGAAACAAAAGAATAAGATGGGTGGATCCAACTTCGACAAAAATGTGCTCACTCTAGGGCCACGAAACTTCAGGTCATTTGTGGGCTGAGTATCTAAAATATGCTCACTTTGGGGCCATGAAACTTTAGGTCATCCATGGGGTGAATATCCAAAGAGGGTGAGACACACAATTGTTATGTTCCCACATACACGAGTGGCTAAGGGAAGTCATTCCTTCGTTCAACTCCCATACAACAAGATCAAAGGTATACCTCCTAATAACTTTGATAAGACACCACACAATAATGATCTTCGAGCTTCATGAGACAAAAAAAACTTCATATGCTTGGAGCTCATGAACAAACAATGTGCTTTGAGATTCATGAGGCAAGCAAAACTTTGTAAGCTTGGAACTCATGAACAAACAAGATGGCTCCACAAGCAAGCAAAGTGTGTTATCCAAGGTGGCCATATAACTAATGTTGTAAATGCAAAATAGTGTAAGGTATGTTCAAAGGTATTTTCTTAATTTGTGTAAGGTCTCTTCTTAAGGAAAATAATGCCTAATGTATCCAAGAGAGGACAATGGGGAAAAATTTAGTGGTGAATCTTCGCCAATTGGTGAATTCTAGAAATCGTCCAAGTCGAAATTAGTGAATTAATTGCACCCAACTGGGTGTCCAATTTGCTTGCATTTTATGAATTATCGGTCCAATGCATTTCCATTCACCAATGATTTTTTTATGAGGCATATTTAAGCAACAAATTTCCCATAAAAAACTACGTGTTTCAAATAGAACAATTAATATTTTCACCTAGAATCTCGGAAGCATGTAATAAAACACCCACATATTCACCAATACTATTAAAACAACATTATATCAAAACCCATTTCGCTAATTAAATTTTACAAATAGTTTCTTGTGAAGACCCATTTTGTCAATCAAAATTTATAAAATTTTGCTTATGAGGACCTATTTCACCAATAACATTAAAAAATAATTACATTTGAGGACACATTTCACCTTGAATATTATAATGTATCGTTGTATAAGCATGCGAGATTTGCCAAATTTTTAATATACCATTTAAAAATCTTGCAAAATTTTATAAATATGGATTGATATAAATTCAATCAAAACTATCATTTATTCTTACACATTTTATTCGATTATGAGGTTCTTGATTTGGAAGTCAGCAAAATTTGAAAAATGTAGACTTAAAGGTCAGTGATCATTTCTTCATAGTGTTATTAGTTACAAGATTTCTTTATCTCTTTTATATTATTGCTTCAATCTTAAAGATGATATTGAGTAGGGAATAAGATCTATATTCTCTCCTTCTTAACAAGACATTTTTTTCCATCTTTTATTCAAAGTGAGAGATCAATATGTCGAGCACCAAGGGTAAGACTCCTTGGGGTGGTGAGGGGACTGGGAGGCCATCAAAATTCCCAAAACATAGAGGTACCATACAGTCTTACTTTGGAATTGGCAATGATTTTGATCCATCATATCAATATGGATCTACATCATCAACTCTTCCACCAAATATTAATGAAGAAATCATTCACAATACCTCACCACCATCGAAAGGTCATGGTGAGATTGTCATTGATTTAATTAAAATGTATCAAATGAGGATGGAAATACCATAAAATATGTTCCAAGGGATACCCTAGTTAGCTAGAATGAGATAATTGACTTGGATTAGGATGACATTGGGAGCAAGAAAAGAAAAGGAAAATAAAAAATGGGGCATGAGTGGGAAATGACAAGGAACTTTCAACTCGCTTGGTTGTCAAAGTACCCATTCATTGTACTAGTGGGGAAAGCAAATGATGTTGAAAGTGCAACAAAATTCATGTGTACAATTTGTAGTTGGATATGTAGAAGAGAGAAGAAATTGTAGCTAAATCTTGACACTACAGAAAAGCATATCGGTAAATTTTATGAAAAAAAATCATAGACGAAAAAGAACAATCAATCGTATGATGGAAAACAAAGGAAGAATGTCTTCATGCTAAGTATGCCAAGGAATATGAAGAGCATAAGCAAATAATTTCAAATCTTGTTGCGTGTCAATGTACACTTGAGGCTCAATTTGGAAAAGCAATGGAAGGAGAAAATCTGTTAAAAACTGTTTAGATGAGTGTTTTTTTTCATATTTTTTCCAGAGGGCATCCTATGATAGACTACCTAGAATATTCTAGGTTATTATCTTTTTTGGGTATTCCTCACTTTCCTTTCTCACGTTGGTTAGTAAATGCTAGATGGGAATGGGAAAACTATCTTGCTATATAGTGGAAAAGAAAAATTTAAAGGAGAAAGTAAAAGAGTCAAACTTCATTGCATTATCTTTAGATGAAGTTACTGTGGTAGACAATCATTCTTGGGTTTGTATGCATTTGTATACTGTAAAACAACATGTTTTCCAAGCTCATATTCTCTATGTTCATAAAATGAAGGACAGTTCAACATTGCAAAATCTATTTGAACTAGTCAATAAATATTTGAATGAAATTGTAGGTATGGATGAGTTGAAAATTGCCAAAAATTTGGTGTGTGTAGGAGCTAATAGGGCTGCAGTGATGTAAGGTCAAAGGAGTGGTGTTTTAAAAAAGTTACAAACTACTTGTGCACCATACATGCTTGGAATTCAATGCATGGCCCACAAAATGAATTTATCATTCAAAATTGTAAGAAAGTTTCCTATAGTATCGAAAGTTGAAAATCTAGTCTGCGAGCTGCTCCATGCATACTTCTTCTGAAGTCCCAAATGTTTCACGGAATTTCAAAATTTTGCTGAGGGAATAACAACAGGAAACAAGCTTCTCAAGGATGTTGATACTAGATGGATCTCCCTGCATGGACCATCGTAACGAGTTCTTTCAGAATATCAATCCTTGATTGGAGTAATGTACGAGCATCGTGACATAGTAGACAAAGCTCTTGACCTCTTATATAGGTTAAGCAATATAGAGACACTCTTGAATTTAGATAGTCTTCTCCCCATGCTGAATGAAATGAAAAATCTTGTGAAGAAATCCCAAGATAGAACTATGTATATTAATGAATATTCCAAAATATGTAAACATACATGCTTGGCCCTCGATCATTTATATCTAGATCTAACACAAAAGAGCCCAAACTATTTCATGTGGCAGCAAATTACTGATTTGAATAATCATGGTAATTATTTGCAGTTTAATGCAAGCAAGAAATTATGTATCTGTGTACACAGATATGAGATACCAATGTACCATTGTAAGACAGACAGGTACTCTAGTAGAGAAGCACCTGTTAAAGAGGGAGATTATAACAACATTATTAAATTTGTTAGTGATAATTTGGAGGAAATTACAAAATCTCCTTCCTTAGAGATTCATGAAAGAATCCCTCGATATGAAATACTTGAAGCCATGGGTATTGTGTATCCTCAATTTTTGGTAAACTAAGATAGCCCAAAATATTTTCATGATCAAGTAAAATCTTGATCGAAATTTTTTCAAAAAGTGTAAAATACAATGAGCAGACAATAGAAGGAATTTTAAATAAAGATAAGCTTAGATAACAATGTAATAATTTTTTAGTAGCTATGAGGGACTAGTATATTTCCATGGGAATGGAGAAGGCCTTTGAACCGAGATCAATAGCAAAGGTTTGGACAAACTTAGGTCAGAGTGAAATATTGTGATAGAATATCATAATATTTCAAACTTGTTGATTTATGTCAAACAATGATATTGGGGTCAGTGGAGGATGAGAGAGTTTTCAATTCATTGTTGTTTTTGAAATCTAAGTTAAGAAATAAACTAGACAAGAATTTGGAAAATTGCTTGAGGATGAAAGGAATTGTGTATAATGTCAAAAAAATTCCTTTTGAAAGGGCACTCACAATCTGGAGGTCCACATGTGGGTATGTACAGGATCATCATGGAAAAAAAAAGCCTTAAGTGGCGATAAAATTCAAAAAAATCAGAGTTAGGAAACTTGACATAAAAATTTGAATAATTTATCTATATTATTTTAAAAATATGTAAAAATAGAATCTGTAGCAAATTGAATGTAGTTTCTAAACTACTAGGTTTATTTATTTATTTTAAATCTATTTGGTGAAAATTGGAATTTCAATGCAATGGCACTTAAGTTTTTTAGGGAAAAAAAAAAAAAAAAAAGTAGGTGTTTGTTTGACCACCTAACCACAATTAAATGATGATATTTTTTTATAAGATTTTAGATATAAGTAGAGGA
>VDFB02000017.1:393161012-393278633 GCA_007258455.2 Sequoia sempervirens
AACTTCTCCTCCAAGCTAGCACTATTGAGCATACTTCGAGCTCTCTCCATCACTGTCCTATTAAACCTCTCTGCAACTCCATTCTGTGGTGGAGTATAAGGTGTAGTCTTATGTATTTTAATCCCATGGTCTTTGCAATACCTATCGAATTCATCAGAACAAAATTCAATGCCATTATCAGTCCTTAAGAATTTTATTTTACTACCAGTTTGATTTTCTACAAGGTTCTTAAATTCCTTAAATCGACTGAACACTTCTGATTTACTTTTCAAAAAATAAACAAATGCTCTTCTTGAATAATCATCAATGAACAACACATAGTATCTTGACTTAGACAAAGAAGGAACATCCACTGGACCAAATTCATCAGAATGAATATAATCTAGCAAACCAAAAGATTTATGAGGACTGAAATAAAATGAAACACGGTGCTGCTTTCCATATATACAGTGTTCACAGAATTCAAATTCAAGGTCACAATCTTCAAGCCCCTCAACCAGGTTTCTGTTCTTCAAGGTTTTTAAACCTTTCTCTCCTATGTGGCCTAGCCTATGATACCAAAGCATAGTCTTCTCTGCTGGAAGTTTTACTTCCATAGAGTTTACATAATTAGGGACATTTCCCTCTTTACCTCCATGAGTGGCTTTCTGTGACTTTACAGAGACATTGTTACATTGAACATCATGTGCATCCTGCTTGTACAGGGTACCAATTCGAGCACCTCTAGCCAACACCATTGAACCTCTAGTCATCTTGTAGCCCTTTCCAGAGAACATGACTTGTACTCCAATATCATTCAGCATACTTACAGAAAGTAAGTTTCGAGCCAGACCTGGTATATGCATTACATTATTGATTCCCTTCACTCTGCCATCGGGGAATTGTATTCTGACTCTTCCATGTCCAACTATCTCCAAAGTAGAATCACTTGCCAAGTACACCTTTCCACCATTGTATTCTTCATACTTTTTGAACCATTCTCTGTGAGATGTCATGTGGAAAGATGCTCCTGAATCAATCAGCCAGACATCATCAGATGCCTGTGTAGCCAAGGCTGCAATGAAGGCATCTCCATTACTGTGAGAAGAATCATTTTCAGAAGAATACTTCTTCTTCTTCTTCTCCTATTTACAATCCTTTCAGACATGACCAGGTTGCCCACAGTTCCAGCACTTCACCTTGGACTTCTTGCCAGGAGACTTTGATCTCCCTTCTGATTTCGATTTGGACTTCTTGTCTTTCTTCTTGCCTTTCTCTTTTGACCTTCCTCTAACAGCAAGGGCCTCCTTCGCCATCTCAAAAGATTTCCTTCTCATTTCTTCTGATAACAAGGAACCAACAACATCTTCCATCTTGAAACTGGATGTTGTAATCCCAATAGCCATCACCAGATGATGCCAAGAGTCTGGAAAAGAACACAATAAAAGCATACAGCGATCCTCTTCTTCAGTCTTCACACCAACAGATGTTAATTGAGCAAGCAACATGTTAAATGCATTCAAATGATCAGCTACAGACCCTCCTTCCTACATTCTCAAAGAGTATAGCTTCTTCCACAGGAACAATTTATTCACCAAAGACTTCCCTTGATAAATAGATGCCAGTCTCTTCCACAAGGAAGATGCAATCTTCTCTTCGTGCACATTTAGAAGAATGGAGTTTGCCAAACAAAGCCTTATCAGTCCCTTAGACTTTCTATCTACAAGGCCCAAATCTTCTTGCTTCATGCCTGTAGGTTTCACTCCAGACACATCAATCCAAAGATCACGATCCACTAAGAGATCCTCCATTTTGAATTTCCACAACTCAAAGTTGCTACCATTGAACTTCTCTATTTCAATATTTCCTGATGTGCTAGCCATCTCAATCTATAATTAGAAATTAACAAACTTCTACAGGACTCCCACTAAATAGAATTGGACAAAAAAAACCCAACGTACCCACAAGGATAACACAACTGGCCAGGCTCTTATACCATTTGTAAGGAAAATTAGATGCGGAAATAATTCTCCTAATGTCAATACCTAAGGGGAGAATGTAGATATACTTTTAAATTTTACAATTACAGTCAAATTGAGATGCACATTGAACTAAATATTAGAAACAGAGAATTAGACAAATACAGATGAACACCAAATATACGTGGGAAAACCCTTACGGGAGAAAAACCCACCACACCAAGAGAAATCACTTTGTATTACAGTAATGGAGATTACATACAAATGTCAAACTTATCTTTCTAATGTCATACTACATTTACTTTCACTATGATCAATCTTTGTACAGGAACTTTCAAGTTATAGACTTCACAGCATAGAATTCATCCACTGATCATACACAGTACTATTCATCCAACTGTTGATCGAACCAACCGAACCATGGAGCATATGCAACTTCAAACTATATTCATGGTGTTCCCTATCTGTCGAACTTCTTCATAGAACTATCACAACGGACTATCTTCCAATGGTTCCCATTCGGCTCCTCCTATTCATCCACGAGATGCCACATAAGAAAGTCTCACTCGGTCAAATGACTTCAAGATGTGTTGTCATATCAGTGAGACATTGAACATGTCTCCCTGATGCCAACACAGTAAACAATCAATATCGCCAAGACTCCATCCTATCGCCAAGATGTTACATCGAGTCCAGAGAGCTATCACTCAGCTTTCGCCATGTTGCCAAGACATATCGCTTTCACTGAGACGTCATACTAAAACCTCAAAGTCACACAGCCATGAGATTTCCATTCGAAAAGACTATCGCTCTTCGGTGAGACCACATACCTATATTCAAAGTCACAATGAACTCAACATTCCTATTGGCAAGACTTACCACTCGCCAAGAGGCTACACCGAGATATCTTATGTTATACCGAACACCAAACAACAGTCGCCAAGACATTCATCTTTCGCCAAAGGTTTCACTGAGCTCTTAAGTTACACCTCTTACAACAATCGGCAAGACCTTTGTCCATTTCTAAAACCTCACAACGAGATCTTTATGTTACCGTGAAGACTCCATGAAGACTCCATATGTGTTCCCGTTGGTGAGACATTCAACATTTGCTGAGATGTCTTCTTGGGACCTTTGAGTTACCCCGAAGACTTCAATGTGTATCCCTGTCGGTGAGACCTTCCAATGTCGCTGGGACTTCTTCTCGAGTGTTGAAGTCACTCTAAAGCCCCCGGTCGCTATGAGTCTCCCCACGCTCAATTGAATGGCATGTCGGCCAGAGATCTTCATGCGGTAACATGTCACAATGACTGCTTATTATCACAGCGATAGGTTCCAAAGTAAAAAAAAAAATTCGGCAAGACACTTGCAAGGTCACAGCGACTTGATCTATTCAACAAGATTCAAAACTGCTAGTCAGCCAAACTTCATGGATGTCACACCGACTTGGCTCTAGTAGAGGTCACAACCTGTGGGATTGAGACATATATTTCCAATAGAAACATGATATAAAGGGGCTCTTACACTTTTTTTTTATTACTGTAGCTTGTGTAAGAGGCCCCATGGATACTGTTGTAATTGTAGGATGCATGAATAGAGCGTAGGATGAGAAATAAAGAAGGTATAGCTGTTGTCCTCAATAGTTTTGTGAATTTTATGAATTGAGAGGTTCAAGCCTAGGTTTCAACAAAGCATGTATGGGAGATCTGATTTTATGAATTTTTATCCATGTGCAGACCTAATGGGTTGTTTCTGAACACTAAATATAAATGATACACACACACACACACACACACACACACATATATATATATGTATGTGTGTATGTATGTATTTTTAAATGTAAATGTAAATGCAATTACTAGATGCTCTCCTAGAACAATAAATGCAACATATCATTAAAGAATTCTATATCTATGTATATAAATGTGTATTTCTAAATGTAAGTGTAAATGCAAAGAGCATATGGTTTTGTAGTGTTATAGATACAACATATCCATAAATTAATGTAATTGAAATTCTAAATTCTTCAACACATATAATATGAAATCGATCAAACTATTAAACTACATGAGAAATAAATGAAAACATTAAATGCATATGTATGTGTATTTTTAAATGTAGGTGTAAAATAAATAAGAATAATGAAAATTATAAAAGAATAGAAGGAAAGGTCTCCTCCCTTCTTGGTAGTGATAACCTCCTCCACACACAACCCTTAAAAATTATGAATAGAAGAATATAATCTTTGAAGAACTCAAAGTTGATTCTCTCCTACTTGATGCAATTAGTCATTTATCCTTACAAACATTTATAGTGATTACTAGAGGCACATAGACCAATTCTTCATAATAGAATAATTTTATCATACTTTTCCAATGATGGCATTATATGAGAAAACCTTAGGTTAAATGAATAATTCTAGCTAAGTTCTTTAAAATCATGTCCAACCATTATAAAAGGAGAAGATGGCTATTATATGCACGGATACCATGGAGAAAGGCTAGTCTTTGGGATCTTCATCAATCATCTATTAAAACATAGCAAAATCCTAACAATTAGACATAGGAAGATTTAATGACTTAAAAAAAATTATTGCCAAAGCGTAAACTTATGATGACAACCAAGCCTAGTACACACTCCCTCCACTGTTAACCACTTAGACATATGGAAATTAAATGTAAATTTGCTGCTATTTTTAGTCATGTAGGTGTCCAATAAACCACTTGGTGGTGTTTCCCTTCAAGTTTATTTACTTGAATGAAGAGAAAAAGTCCTTTGATTACAATTAGAAAATGCATTTGAGGCCTTGGTTGTGTAACTGGTGGACCATAGTCACTTTTAACACTTGTTACAAAATTTGGGAGTTAAAACGTTAAGTAGATTTGATTTGTGATGGAAACATTTGGATGGTAGTAACAATAGCTTGCAATCTATCAAGACTTGATTACCTTATAACCTATAAAATTCTAGCGATGAAACAATAGATTAATCATAATGTCACCTTGGGATCACATCACCATGAAAGAACTTCATCCAACATCCTTATGAGTGCAAGTACCACCAAATAGGTATTTGTTAGATCTATCTTCCTCGAGCAAGGGAAATTTAGGAAGAGAAGAGGAAAGTGAGACATATAGTATGCCTAAAAGAGGGAGATCAACTAGAGGTCAAAAGATTAGAAGAAAATTTTGTAAACGCATGGAATTTTTTCTTGCTGAAGGGGGTTCATGTTCTTATGATGATGAGAGCATAGGTGACGTCGAGGTGCCCTTGAGGTACAAACATCTATGGAAACAATGGGTACTCAAGGAACTTCCTCCAATAAACACTAATTTTTGTGTCAATGAGAGGATATATCGCATAACATCATCGTCATTACATGGTTTGGGCCTATTTTTCATGGACGACATAAAGGTCTGTTACAAAAAAGTTACTGAATTGATGGAGTATGTCGGACCTTGTTACAGTTACAAAGATTGGATGCAACTAGTTCGATATACACGAAGTATGCGTAGGTATGCACTGACAACAAATTATATACAACTAAAAGATAAGGATCAAAATAAAGGAGTGGCTATGTACATTGGCAGAAGGCCAAAAACATCAAGGAATATTGCAGGGTTTATAAATAGTACACGACCTGGGTCAACAAATAAGCAACCCAATTGCATATTTGAGGCGCGCGATGGAAATCGTGTATTCGTATGTGCGATAAAATCAATAACTGCAGGGGAAGAGTTGCTAATTGATTACAATTTGAATCACTTAGTTACAAACACAGTTACTATGGGGGTGGTACGTACTATGTATCATTTTACCTAACCTCCAATTAATGACACCAATATACCATTTTATTCTTATGTTTTTTTTCATAAGTCTATTGGTTTCATTTCAGTAATATTTTTTTATATTTAATTTTTTTCACAGCAGGACATTGATTGTATGGAAAAGGCTTTGTCCCAGAGCACATATCGTGATGTATCTTCAGGCGCTTCTACCTGATAGGTTTACCTCATTATAATTGTACAAATTAGATATGAGCAAAATGTTTTATTATTATGTTTTTTTCATAAGTTTTTTGGGTTAATTTCGATAATGTTTTTAATATTCTTGTTGCAGTTAACTAATCAGGGAAAGGCACCAGTAGTAGAGGAGAGCATCCATAGTGAGGTGCAGTCAATATTTTGTGATGATGACATCGCTTATTCAACAAACCCTATCAATACGATAAAGTAGGTCCAAAAAAAATGCAATGAAGAAATGGTTAAGTTGATGATCATAGTGCCTCAAATAGATGAGATAAAAGAGAGGGTTAAAATATTGACTGAGAGATTACAAAACTTGCAAGTAAGCTGTAATGAGGTCTTTAATTATAGCATAAGTTCATTCATGTTTTTATATTTTTTACTCTTTTATGTCATGAACTAAAATATGTGTTGTTTTTACAGGGTTATTTGCCTCCTCATGACACTCCTGGCCATGATTAGGGTACTGCAAGTGCTACCCGAGGAGTAGGGGTTGGTACAAGTGTCCATCCTAATATTCCTACACATACATCACATGATCTGACCCCATCATCCATTCCTATATTGTCGTCTGAAATGTCGGCAACACATACCATGCAGGAATTTGTTCATGCACCCTCTAGCAGTGAACACATTCCAGAACATGTGTCAGAACATGTACCTAGGGATGCAGAGGCCACTAGTACTGGTGACATTTTAGCACCATTTCCTGGATCTTCCCGTATTACTAGTATGGGAACATTTCCGGTCACACTTGTGGTGACTGAGGATTTCGTTCCCATAAAGATAGAGAGGGTCCCAGGTACTTTAAAATGTTTTAATTATTATTATTTATAATCCAATTGAGATTTACTTATTGATCACTCTTTTTAGACTATTGATCCCATGATCATTTTGTAGGAAATGATGTTTTTTATAAACATCTAAGTGATATTACATTGGATCTCTTCGGGCCCACCATACGTACATGGTGGAATGCCCAAAATAAAGATTTAAAAGATGAGCTCATTAACCGTTTAGTTGCGTTGTTCGGTGATAAAACATTCAACCAAACTAAGGTCCTTCAGAAAGTCGGTACCTATCTAAAGTATGTGAGGGACCAATATAGGTCACATTTAGAGAGGAAAAAAAAGTACGAGCATCCCCCCATGATTCTGGAGAAGGAGTGGAAGGACCTAGTGTCGGATGGAAAGGAGAAGGTTGAAAAGAAAAAAGGAAAGACACCACCAGGCCAAGGAAGGTATGTGATACTATCAACAATGTAATTATATACCGATTACTCTTTCTTTTTACATAATCTAATGTATTTCAAACTTTGCATACACTGCCTGACACATTGAAGGCAACAAAGGCAAGACTAGAAAAACACGGGTAGCACAAACTTGGCTCTGGTGGTTATATGAAATTAGTCACACAAATTGTAAGTATCAATAAATGAAATATAGCATCCAAATAATAAATTGAAAATAATTTTGGTTTTATCACACCATAAAAGAAAAAATCATGATCTTATGCAAAAATGTAGGGCTTTGAATTCAACAGAGTTCCCACAGAATATGACCTGAAGATTGCCTTCCAGCAAGGCTATGGAGCCGTGGCTGAATGCCTAAGAGTTTTGACTAGGCAAACACAACCTTCCACTACATCCGACACACAGGTAAATAAACTCAATAAAGTTTATTTAAAATTAAATACTTGTGCAATCTATTCAATATTAATTTCCATCATAAAGTAATTACATTCCTATTTGTTTTAAACATTCAAGCAATGATAATACTGCACATGACATTGGAATGCAGCCTGGTGAGGGTGGAGCACAACTTGCAGATGAAGGTCATGGTGTGCATCCCACTACTTTAGAGCATGTAGAGCCTGATCAACATGTTGAGCATGATTGGGCTAGAGAAGATCAGGAACATGATGTGGCCCCATCAGGTAAAGACGACCACTCTAAAGTTCTTTTAAACATATTTAATTGCAATTGGTGTATTAATTAATGTAACCTTTCGTGTTTCAACTTTAGAGCATGTAGAGCGTCATCAACATGTTGAGCATGATCAGGCTAGAGAAGATCAGAAACATGATGTGGCCCCATCAGGTAAAGAGGACCACTCTCAAGTTCTTTTAAACATATTTAATCACAATTGGTGTATTAATTAATGTAACCTTTCATGTTTCAGCTTTAGAGCATGTAAAGCGTGATCAATGTGTTGAGCATGATCAGGCTAGAGAAGATCAGGAACATGATGTGGCCCATCAAGTAAAGAGGACCACCCTCATGTTCTCTTAAACATATTTAATTTCAATTGGTGTATTAATTAATGTAACCTTTCATGTTTCAACTGTAGATTAGGATTTAGAGGGTGTTCAACATGTTGAGCATGAGTCTATAACAAAAGTTCGGGAACATGATGTGGACCCATCAAGTAAAGAGAACCACTCTAATGTTCTTTTAATTAATGAAATACTTGTAACAATAATAATAGAACATATCGGCTTAACATTTCTTTCTTATTCGCGGACCCCACTTGAAAGTGACATCCGCGTCATGGCCAGGGCGACTAAGCGTACATTAAGATCACAAGCAGAGAGGGCAGAACAACTAAAGGGGGGACATATATTGATTTAGAAAATGATATCCATTTCAAATTTATGTAACTAAAAGAAACAAAAGAAAAGTGATTGTAATCATATCATGACAACCATATTTTTGATAATATGTAAAAACTAAAAGAATGAATATTATATGTTAATGAATGAATGTGAATATGTTAATTAATGAATGTTATATGTTAATGAATAAATGTTATATGTTAATGAATGGATTTTATATGTTATTAATGGATGAATGAATGATTAATGTTATATGATTGGGTATGGGGAATTGAGAGTGATATGAGGGTGGTTGGATCTGTTAAGTAGAAAATATTAAACTATTCTCGAAACAAAGAGAAGCTCAATAAGGTAATGCACTCTTCAATATAAGAAATGCATTGTTTGAAGCATCAAACCAATATGCAAAGATGAAAGAAAGTGCTAACTTTTCACTATGGTGGCAGAAAAATAATTTTGTATACCCTGAATCCATGCTCTGCATCATAATTTTAAGTTGTTTCCATTCCAATGTTCTGAGTTTAGTTTGTTTGTATGGCTTTGTATGAATACCACATTGTGTTGTGTGTGGATTTGGTTTCAAAACTCTATTTCTTCTATTTTTAGTGGTGACATAACTCTAAAATTTGAATTTTGTGCATAACAGGTTAGTGGAAAAATTGACAGCTCTGAAGGGTTTAGAGGCTCGATTGAGATAGATACATGGATATTTGGATCTTGTTGTTGATGGGAGGCTTCAACTTAACCATGAAATTTTGTACCATCTGCAGGTATGCAAAAGTTTGTCTACTTACATTCATTCTTGATCATAAATGTTGTAAATGATATTAATGCTTCAAACTTAAGATTCGTTTCATTGTTAAGTTCATAGAGGACTAAAATCTTCTTAATGTCCTGTGTTAGGTGTGAAATCATACGAATCACTTGCTGAAGGCACCATTTTGTATTCATCCAAAAATTGGTTTGTTCTTTTTTTTAATGTTTCTTGCATGTGTTTTTCTTTAGGCTCTAGAGATGTAGCTCGGCTAGCTCTTTCCTTTGCACTTTTCATCTATTTTGATGATTACAGTAGATTGTTGATGCAGAGTGGCAGGGGAAGACAATCTCTTAAGAGCTTCTCTCAAATACTCTTAGATAGACTCCTTAATACACCATACAACTAATGAGCAACTTAAGCACTATTTTAACTCCACACACCCAAATGCAATTAGGAGGCTTGGAAATGACTAAAAATCTCTTAACATTGCTAAACTAAGCCAACAAACAAGACTTCTCACTTGGGAACACTCTTTCATCTATCACTGCCATATTAGGCCTTGTAGACCTTGTAGCCCTGTCTAATGGGACAATCAACATAAAATCCTTCTAATGACTGAAACCAAACCAAACTCACTGGTTTTTGACACTTGATACTATCCTCCAAAAACCCTCAAAACCACAAGTTTTGACTCCAACACAAAAGGCAACAAATGACCTATTTTCTAACCATACTTGCATTGAAAAGTGTCTTTTAGGCCTCCTTGTAGTGTTAGAAAACAAGTCATTTGTTTCCTTTTGTGTTGGAGTCAAAACTTGTGGTTTTGAGGGTTTGTGGAGGATAGTATCAAGTGTCAAAAACTAGTGATTTTGGTATGGTTTCAGTCATTAGAAGGATTTTATGTTGACTGTCCCATTAGACAGGGCTATAAGGTCTACAAGGCCTAATATGGCAGCGATAGATGAAAGAGTGTTCCCAAGTGAGAAGTCTTGTTTGTTGGCTTAGTTTAGCCCTGTTAAGATATTTTGAGTCATTTCCAAGCCTCCTGATTTCATTTGGGTGTGTGGAGTTAAAATAGTGCTTAAGTTGCTCATTAGTTGTATGGTGTATTAAGGACTCGTCTATCTAAGAGTATTTGAGAGAAGCTCTTAAGAGATTGTCTTCCCCTACCACTCTGCATCAATAATAAAATAAAAATGGAAAATGACCAAATAAAATAATTTCCGGAGATTTGAATACGAAGGGACGCGACTTGCTTGATCTCTCATTGATGGTACATTTCAACGAATGTATTTTTTTAAAAAAAATTGCATTGTTTCATCAAAATTTCAACGAACACAACAGACGAATCACTGAAAAGGTCTGACGAAGTTTCTATACCTGCGATGAAGGCTTCGTCGTAACTCCTTATCAATTTTGTCGTAATTGCAATGACCTATACCGACGAAGTTTCTATACATGCGACGAACGCTTTGTCGTAACTCCTTGTCAATTTCGTAGTAATTGCAACGAAGTATACTGATGAATAACATAAAAGGTCTGACGAAGTTGCTTAGCTGCAACAAAGAGTTCATTGTAACTCCTTGCCCTTTTCATCACAATTTCGACGAACGTCACCGACGAACCACATAAAAGGTCCGATGAAGTTGCTTAGCTACGATAAAGGCTTCGTCATAAATACTTGCCCATTTCGTTGAACTGGCGATGAACTTCTGGTGTTCTTTCGACACCCATTTTTTCGATATTCCAATGAACATCTGAGCCATTTTATGATGCTGACGACCGATGAATCTACGCCGTTATTTCGACATTTAATTCATCATCAGATGTGCGATGAAAATATTTTTGTCATTTCGTCGCTACTCTAACAAAGATTTGTCGAACCACCGACGAACGTCCATCAGAAAATGGTGTCAAATTTAGTAGTGACTACCAGACTTTTTCTTCAAATAATAAAATAAATAATACAGATAATTGAACATCAACACATTACTGAAGTCTGAATTTGAGCTTTTTTATTGATTTTCACATGAAGAAATACATAGAGGCATTGGCTATGCAAAATCTTGCTCAAAGACAACTTTGCATAGAGTTGAGTTAGAACTTCGAAACTCATATTATCAAAAATAAAATCACTGTATGACCTTTTCTAGCAACTTCCACTGTTCAGGTGGTGGAATTGTCATTTGTTCTAGCTGATGTTGTTTGAATTGAAGATATGTTAACAATTCATTATTGAAATTAGAACTTGTCTTGAATTCTTCAGTCAATTTTGCATTCAAGGTTAGCAATGGTTTGATGTAATCCAAATAGTTCACCACATCTAGGTTCTAAGGAAATTGGTCGAAATCAATTTTGCTTGCACCCTCCATCTTCTTTCTAAAATCATTATTTCCAATGAATCACTCATTTTTGTCACAAGCCTTTGGAAAACCAAACTTTGTGAAGTTCCTTACCTTTTCATCAACCGTCTTCATCATGTTTGCAGCAAAATGAAAATATTCCTTTGTTTCATGTATTCTCAAACACTTTTCAATGATAGATGACAACGACATTGATGTAGCAAGCCAATTAGTAATCCCTTTTGATTTCAAAACATTTTCACTGGCTTTGTAGACTATTTGTTGAACTTGATTTGTAGATTTCTCTAATGCGAACACATTTTTGTTGTCCACTAAATATTTGTTGAGCTTCTTATAATGTATTCTAATAGCATCAATCAATTGAAACATGTCACACAAATGATCAATCCTCTGCATTATTTCATCCCAGATCTTTTGTTTCATATGCCTCATTGTTTCTCTACAAAATGTAGATAACTTATTTTGACAAGACTTAATTTCATTTTTTTCTTCCATCATCTCTTCCTCAAATCTTTCATTTATTTTTATCTCTTTCTCCAATTTATATTCCCACTATGCATTTCCATTCGCAATGCTCAGTCTTAATTTTTTTGAAGTGGTTTTTTCGTCATCATATTTCTTGTGGCTCTCATCTAGCCTTTGCTTTAGTTCATTCACTTCTCTCTCATTTTGTTTATCCTCTTTGCTTGTTGATGTAGAGGCAGATATTTTTATTCTTTTTTCTAATTTTGTTATCTGTTGCTTTCCTCTTTGCTTTCTCATTTGCTAGGTCTTCCTATAACTTTTCTATTTGATTTTGCAAGCTTTTTTTCTCTCTATCTTGCTTTAGCAATGATGTGTACACCTATTCATTTTTCTTCTTCGATACATTAATTTTGTCAATATTTTTGAGTCCAGAAAAATCCAATTGAATATTTCTCACCTAGAATTCAAATTGACTCGTCTGATTTGTTGGTTTGTTTTGAACTATGGGAACAAGAATTTTGTACCCCATTATTTCTTTATTTGTATCAAATGTTGGTAATACCATGGTTGTTGCAGGCTCTGAAGTTACAACATAAGCCTCTCCATCAGTTGCTTCTTTTCCTTTTCATTCAAGTTTGATTTCTTTTAAAATATTTAATGTAATCAAAACCTGGGGATGTAGGAACAATGGAATGCTTGAATGGTGAAGGAATATGAGTATTTACAGTTGCTAATGATGTCGCAACCACACTAATTGGTAGTGGGGGAGTGCTTGGAAATAACTCATTTCTGGTGTATCCACTAGTACTGTGACTTGGACCTGTCAAAATCCTTTGCCTCTTCTATATGCCTTGATCACCTGGTGTTTCTGTGGTATCTTCTATTATTGTCTTCTTGTGTGTAATTTGTTATTGTAGCACATGTTGACCACTACTAGTACTAATAACCATACCATCACCACTAGTGGCAATACCAGTTGCACTAAGCTCTCCACCATGGGCATGCCCTAGTTGTGATTGTATTTGACCATGAGGATGAGGATTTGAAGCTGTAACAAATTAAATTGTTTCAGTTCTACTTGTATGCCCTTGGTCTACTTTATCAGCTCCAAGGCTAGATTTATCAACTGGTTTTCTATGTTGTACATTTATTACTGTGGGAGTTCCTTGTCCTTGGGACCCCAAACCACCACCTTCATAACTCATTTTTTCAACTATGGCTACTCTTGAAGTATATTCTTCTTTTGTGGCCTTGCTTAAACCATCTTTGACATGGCTTTATTCTTCCCTGTCATCATTAGATTCATCATCATTTTCTTTATCTTCATGTTCATCAGGATGCTCTATATTCCACAATTTGCTAAACTCGTGATCTTCTTCGTTATCTCCATACTTTGTAAGAGCTCTTGGATCACTTAGCTCCTTCCTCATAGACCAAAAATGCAAAAGAAAATTATCGTGACCAATTTTTATCCATAACTTCCTTATCTAGAGAATCTAGCATTTTTACTCTATAGATGGTTTATCATTTTTTCATAAAAAAATGTTGTACCTCCTAATTGTCTTTCAATGCAATGCCATAATTTTTTCCAACAATTGTTCAAAAGAAATACAATTCTCAGTAACACTTTTCTCCATTGCTATTTTAACCTCATCCCAAGAATCCTTGTTTCTCAATTTTTCAAGCAAGGGTTTACTTTGATGTTGAATTCTACTTGCAGCATTCTTATTGGCCATAATCATTGATTAAATGGTGTCACATGGATCATATTGCCAGTGACAGCTAGCATCAAAATTAAAAAATTTCAAAAGATTATGTGCCACACTAAATGTTTTTCTCTCGAACGTGAACCCTCCACATGAAAAAGGTAAAGAAGTAAATAAGGTATTCTTTTGTTGACTGTCAAAGTGTAGTTCATCAGTACTCTGCATTTTCCTTACATATTCCAATGCAAAAACCCTTTATGTCACATGTATTGGAAGTTTGTATGGTTGTACTCTTGATCCATAATTTCTTAGCATAGTATATTCTTCCAATAAGTACCAATCAGACAATTATATTTATTTTCCTAGTTGAATGCAATTTCTACATGACATGGGCAATCTAGGAATTGGAGTATTTGTAATTGCTTGATGCAAAGGAGCCAAAAATTAGTCTACAAAATGACTGTCGTTCCTTCAAGAATCACGCATCCTTATCTCAGTGGTCCAATCATATACTAGATCCATTTGATTTTCTTGAGCATTACTATAGGGATGAATCTAAAGCTTGTTGGTCTGAAACATTCCTTTAAATTTGAGTAGAGAAAAATAGCACAAGTAGGTTGTGAACCAAAATGTCTTGGTGGGACCTCCTTTAATCATTAAAATTTGTTTATGCATGAATTCTACAATGTTCTCAATATAGTTATATTTGGAATGTGGTCCAAAATGGATATTATATACCATTTCAAGGAGGCTTGCACCCACTTCCAAATTGCTATCTAGTCTGAGGGAAAATGCTAGCATGGAAATAGTATCCTGAACCCATGGTTTAAAAATATCAAAATAATAATGAGGCTTATGATCACCTTTCAATTTTTTTCTATCCTGGACTATTTTATTTATGAAAGAATTTTTCTCCATTTCATCCACTGCTTCATAATCACTAGCAAGCTTTTCTAGGTCAATGTGGACATTTCCAAATTCTTCGGTTATAAACCCCAACACTTTTCCAAGTTCTTCTGCATTAATGGATAACAAGTCTTCTTTGCTATCTTTATTAGCAATTTCTATTTTGTTATCATCATAATTATGGGCACAGACCATGATAAATTTTGGCAAAGGGAAATCCTCATGTAACATCATGCGCCCTAATCTAGTTACCCATGATGCACTGATACTATTAACTTGAATTTTCTTTGCAACCTTATTCTGAGATGAAAATCTAAGTTCTGATGTATGCCTACCATAGGTTTCAGGATCATAAATATCATGGTATTCATCAGTGAAACCTAGGGTTTTAAGAAATTTTGCATAATGTATTTTTTTCTCTTACATTTCTCTAGTGATATTGGTTGTAGACATGCTTATAGAATGTGAAATTGTGAATTCCCTATTAATCCTCCTTAATTTTTCTTAATTCTTAAGTCTCTCAACCCTAAACCCAAACTTCAAAGTTTGACAAAATAAGATTTTAAGAAATGTCAAATGATGAAACGTAGCCACAAGAATTTTTTCACTTACCTAGATTTTCATTCTTGAAAAGATTAATGTTTACAGTCGTGGAAATTTAAATGGATTTTTTGGAAGTGGAACTGCGGAACCTAGAATAGGGTGGTGAACTGCAATGAGCAAACTAAAGATTGAAATATCCCCGTGTGCTGACCCTCTCACTTAAAAATAAAATCACTTAGTAGTAGAAAGTCTTTTTTTTTTGAACATTAAAGTGAATGAAACGTCTACATGGTTCTTCTTGACTACACAATTAGTACATGGCTAAAAACATTTAGAAATGCACAATTAGTACATGGTTGACAACATTTAAAACAAACCATTTATTCCTACATTGATAGCAAATTCTAAACTGTTGATCTTTGTAGATCTAACAGTTATAGGGTGATTCTGGAGGCTTAAGATCACAATCCTAGTTGTGCTCTGTGCATTTCATTCTAGAATGCAACTACAACCATACATCAAATGTTCTTCAAACGGTTGAAACTTGATTAAATTTATGATATAAACAATAAACATGTGTTTTAAAGGGGTTGAAAACTTAATGTTGCAAAGGACTTAATAAAATGAATAATGATACCGGGGGCGAGAACCAGGGGAGATCAATGACAAATTAAAGTGAATGAAACATTGAAACATCAATGTGTTGCTTCCAAAGTCTGAAATACATAATTAGTACATGGTTATCTGCATCGACAACAAATTCTAAACCATTGATCTGTGTAAATCTAAGAGTTATAAGGTGATTCTGGAGGTTTCAGTTCGCAAGCCTAGGGATTTTTGCATTTCATTTTAGAATGCAACTACAACCATACATCAAATGTTCATCGAACATTTGAGTAATTTATGATATAAACAATAAACATGTGTTTTAAAGTTGTTTTAAACTTTAGTGCGCTAGGATTGACATCAAGGCCAAGGGTTCGGTAACTTAACATTGCAAAGGAATTAATAAAATAAATAATGATACCAGGAACCAGGGAAGAAGGTCAACAACAAATTAGAAATCAATAACATTTCAGTAAACCCTAACAAGAGTGACAACTTTTAGTGTTTATAATGTTTTTTATCAATTTGATGGCAACTTTCTTTTTTCATTTGTATTGCTTTATGTATTAATTTTAAATCTGCATGCAATTATTTCATAAATAGATAATACTTAATTTCCTAAAGGAAAAAAAATAGATTTGAATAGATTCATAGACACTGAACTAGGAAAATAATTCTTTACTGTAAATGAATAACGAAGAATAACACAACCATTTATTTTATTATAACTACATTACAATGTCATATTAAATTACATATTTTTTTAAAGATAAGTCATTGAGTAGAGCATACAAGTGAAAATCCCTTGTTTTGTATAAATACCATATGTTACTTTAGTACTTTACATAATACAAATACAAATGTAAGCACCAAGCTTCTGCTGGATTGTTGGTGACAATGTAATACAAATTTCACTTTGAAAATAAATGCATGGTGATGGGACTTGTTGGGTCATCCATGGGCTCTAAAAATAAATGCATGGAACTTGCCTAGTAAGCCATAGGCACTAAAAATAAATGCATGAGACTTGCCTAGGAAAGCATGCAATCTCAAATACAAATGTGGCTCTGGAAATACAAATGCAAGGGATTTTCCTAGCCAACCATGCTAGGGAAAAGTGATATATGAAGATACAAAATGTTTCTATTCTGATTGAAAACCAGAAACATGCAGAAGATGAGGGGTAGTTAAATTGCTCCCATATTTTGTACACAACCTCTATGCACTGGGATATCACTTATCTCCATCAGAGCTCCTCATCCTGGTTTAAAACTTTCCTCATAAGTTAGGTGAACTGAATCAACTTCTTTCCAATTCCACCCATTCTGAACTTGAAGGAAATTAGTCTTTTAATTTGTAACTACATAATTGGAGGTAGGAGAAATTAGAGTATCCCCAATAATACCACATCTTCTTCCTAAATCCTTATTAAACCTACAAAATGAAAACCCTTACGACAATTCAAAACATTGCACTCAATAGTAAGGCCTTTTTAGCCTTCAACGAATGATTTCAATCATGTTCACTATCCCTATTTATGGGCCAATAGTGCCACTACCAACCTGATCCTTGTGTACACCTCACATATGTCATATGTGAGGTTGGCTATAATGATAATCGTGATTCGTGCAAACCAAAAAACCAACTTAATCGATTCATGTAATTTAAAGTTAAGCCTTACATGTACAATTAAAAATTAAAAATGTTTAATTTTATTGAAATCTGGCTACATGCAAATTGTACCTCAAGATGACAAGCTGTCAAAATCACCAATGCCACTCAAACAATATGAAATAATTGAAAATATTGTTTCACTAGATCACTAGATTAATGAAATCATCATCTATGATTCTACATTACGTCATGTAGTTTTCAATATAAATCTATCCAATCAACTGCTTCAGATGTCCATATGGCATTAATCCACACTATCACCTGCAGTACTGCAACCACACTTTCTTAAAAAATATTGAAATTTTTAATTAAATGAAATGTAGTTCTTTGAAGCATTGAAAATAAAGAATTAAATGGCATTGAAAAGATTGAGAATTTCCAAGAATGGAGCCACAAAAAGTGTTTTAATTTAAGTAGCTAAAGACTGAAGTACATAGTACATAGCCAGCCTGGCCAAAAATCCACTAACTATGACAAAAAACCAGTCACAAAATACATATTACAAGAATTGTTATGTTGTACAATAAAATATAGACACATGACACATCACACAATTCATTACTAGTTTTTTTTGTAACATTAGCTAAGGCCATCAACCAGGTGTTTGAGTAGAAGGTGAATCAAATTTAACAAAGTAACAATAGAGAAGAAAACAAAATCACCCAATACCTTCCTTGAAAACTCTAGACTCTTTAATGATTCATTTTCCGTATCACATAGTATACCCCATGTCATATTAACCAAGGCAAGAGCTTGAACTCTAGAAGCATACAATTCCACTTTCTAAAATATTCCACCAATAGGTGCTAACCCACTTTCAAAATTGTAATGCTCCAGTGCCAACTCCAACGAAGAAATAGAGTAAATGAAAGGCTACAAATAACATATTGCCAGTGTCTTCACCAAATCTTTTTCAAGAAAAATTTATATGCAATTGGACAAGAAAGCCGAAGCTACCTCAGGATATAGAGCATGGGGGTTGTTATGAAGCCATTCCCTACCCACAATTGTTCTTATAGCATCCTCAACCTACACACAAGGAATTGTAAAAATCATACCCAAATTTTGTCTGTCATATGCATCACCCCTTCTTTTCTCCCAAAAAAATTTGGGTAGCATGACATGCCATGAAGACTCCATAATATTAAAGTTAAATTGAGAATAGAGAATAAAGAAATCAAATCCAAATATATTATAAATGATATGAAGAACATTGAAAGTTGGTGAATTATATATAGAAGTTAGAACGAAGACACTGAGTATGACATCAAATACTCACACTTAACATTTAATTCATCACTATCATTGATGTAGCAATTAACATTTAATTCATCACTTGAATCCTTAATCATTAATGTGACAATATTATTTTGATTGTGCATAACCCTCAGACCAAATGCACAACCCAAATTAAGATGTCTTGCTTACCTTTAAAACATGTGCTTAACAGGTATGTCCATGACATATGACAAGATGGCTACATCACTCAACCTTAATTTCTAGGTTAATTCAATCAGGGGAATGTGTGGCAAGATCACAAAAATATTTGTGTATAAATAATGTAGGACACGTAACACGTTGGTTTTCATTTCTTGGTACGGTCTTCATAAGGTTGTGGGAGGTTGTGCTACAAATAGGGGTTGTTGTGCTCATTTTCTCTCAAATTGGCTTAGCACTCTCGAAAAACACTAATGAGCAATGGAGACTCCTTTTTTTCTGAATTCCATGAAGCAGCAAAATGCTTTATGTGGTGAAATCACTAAGAAATGATTGAAAGGGATAATGGTGTCCAAGAACCCACTGGTGCTCTAGGTGGTAAAGGGTGTTTTGGGCCCATAATTTTTGTTGGCTACCCACAAGCTCAGAGGGAATTTAAAAATATCTACCATGTTTCTAGCAATTCTCGTGTGCATGGGTGTCTCGAAACCTCAGGGGAAGAAGCTATGCCAAATGATTTTTCCACTCTCTATTGGAAAATATCGATGCGGAACTGGACAACATCGATGACAATTTCATGAACCCTCTATCATTGCACTACTATAAGGCTTGTGGGAATGAATGGTCAGTACCAAATTTTCCCCTAGTGTGCTCACTAGACCATACAACCCTCAAAAACTAGTGGGGAGAGATTGACAGGTGTATCAAATTTCTTTTGTGTGCGGCTGACATTCTCAAAGACCAACCGAAGGGTTGGGTGAAGGTGTTTGTGGTGGTGGAAGCTCTCAAAGGGGAAAGGTGGTATTCAGATGAGGAGGATTGGGAGTTGGGAACTAGTGAAGAATGGGTAGTGAATGACACCAAGAGCTGGGAGGAATGAGCAAACCATCCTGCCCATAGAGCCTACAGTGGTGATTGTCTGGTGATTTTGAATGCAATCAAATCCAAGAAGACCAGCGAGGCCAGCTACAACAATTCATAATCTGGTGTCTATGGAAGGCCATTTTAGTTTGTGATGGTCTGTTTATAGTCCATATAAGTGTCTAATGTTAGTCCGTTCAATATTTTGGTTCTATAATGTTTTGTGGAAATGAAGGCTTCATTGTGAGTACTGTTGGGATGAGTCCCTAGTGACTTGGTCAAGCATTTGATCCCATCCGAGGAATGTAAAAACTCTTTTTGATTAATACAGGGTGTTACCCCATATAGTAGTTATTTAACTATTTGAATATTTTTTTTGTATTATATTGTGTTGTTAATTTTTATCATCAAACCCATTGTTCCCCTAGGTCAAGGGGTTGGTCACCATGATGACTCCAAAGGCTTAAGTCATAACTTAAACGACCTTCAACTTCTAGTAGCCAATGAAAGATAAAATATTATTTTGGTTGTCATGACTTTAAGTGATTTAATAACTAATAAAGTCTCAACCATTGATTTCTGGAAATCTAACGGTTCTAGTGTTGTTCTGGAGGTTTCAATTCACAATTCTAGTGCTTCAAAGATTTGTTTCTGGAATGTAACTACAATCATCCATCGAAAATTCATCAAATGCCCATGGGTTATATTATTTTGCACTGACATATGCCTTTAGACATAATAAATATGTTGACACTTTTCCCCATTCCAGACACTTTATGAAGGAATTTGAATGTGCGGAAAATTTGTCCCGTAATTTGATATTTTTTACAACTAAATTTTTCCACTGAAATTTTTTATTAATTTGAAAATAGGCTTAATTCGCCAATGAAAATATTTTATTGGATTAAAAAAGAATTCAATTCACCAAGATTTTCCACTGACTTCTAGTGATTAGAAAAGATTCTCCAATTGAGATTTTTTTCCCAAAAAATGAAAAAAATTTGCCAATAAAATTAATATTTTTATCAAGAAGTATACAAGATTTTCCAAGATTTTACACCTTCATTGAGGGGGGGTTCTTAAAGTTATTCCTGGAGGACAAGTGAAAGAAATATCATGCTCTTGGAGGAAATAAAACATTTTGATGCCACCAAGAAAAAGACACATTACAAGAAAAAATAAAATCATGCAGTGAAACATGAGTGTTGATGTATGCCCCCACTTTAAAGCAGTTGCTAACAAGTCATTACTATGAGCAATTGATTTAAAGTAGAAGAAGACATGAGAGCTTATTCAGAAATCCCTATGCCAAGTCATATGTTTCCAAATCAAACTACATCATGAATAAGTATGTCACATCTGAGTCAACTTAAGGCATGTCACCCACATCCCAAGCTTTCTCTTTTATGTTGATGCAGTGCTAAGGGGTTTAAAGCAAAAATTACTCAAATTCCAAAGTAACCAACCTTCAAGGAAACCTTCTTTCACATGTTAACTTCCAAATTTCAATCCCATAGACCCAAACGAGAAGACTCACCATCTTCAAACTCCTTAGGAACTCTATATTCCCTCAAACAACTCATTATCAGGGCTTCATGCATCAATCATTGGCTATTTCTCATAAACTACCTACAACACCAATAGGTCTCCAAATAAGACTGTCAAATCTATTCTCTCAAGATATGCACTCTAACCCAGAAGTAAACACACATTTGTATTCCCCTTTGGCTTGCTTAAAACATATTTCAAAATGCGCTATAAGTGCTTTGTAACCTAAGGCTTAAAACTTGTTGTCTCAAACCAAAATTAAGCCTAATTAGGCATGGCTACAACAAGGGTTTATTGGTTCTATTATTTCCAAACTCAAATCTACTTTCCCAACACCACAACATGTTTAGGATTTTTTTCCTATGCTTTATAAACTGCTTCCCATCCCTTATCAACATTGTTTGAACAAACTCCAACTATTAACCATGATTGTCACAATTTTGTATTAATAGGTCAATACGTAAAATGCTCAAAAATGATTATAGTTCATCAATCCCTCTTTATGGAGGGATCACAATGCATGGTAGAAACCCTTATAACCAATAATAATCAATAAGAACTCACACTCTATAGTCATACTCTTAAAAACTCCACTTTTCACTGTCATTTCTAGACTTTTTCATAATTTACAGTCCTAGAGCATCAATTCTTTACAAGCTAACTTGGATCTTTTGGTCCGTAACATTTATAATATGAAAGCACATACAAACATGAGTTAACTCACCAAAAACTAGGAATTTTCATCAGCCAAAACGTGAGAAACATAATTTTGTTTGCCTTTGTTTATCCTAAACTAGGGTTTGACCTATTTCCAGACAACTTGTAATATCTCTCTTAATTCTGCATGAAATTCAACAAGATCAATTGTAAAATGATCTAGACTCATATTTTCATCATTCACAATGACTGTCCCTCCAAAATATGATTGTATGAGACCGTACAGTGCTCTGCAACACATATTTACCAGTAAAACTAAAAAAATTGCATATAAAACAGGGCTTCATTATTGATTCTTCTTTATTTACAACCCTCCAACCTCTTCCTCAAGGTTCTCCATAATTTTAAATATTTTCCACTCCATACCAAATGACTACAACTGACTCAAACCACCTTCTAACTACTTGACTTGTCATTTTCTAATTTTGCTCTTTTCCTTGACAACATTTTTTACAAGATTTTTCTCTTTAGCACTTTTTATACCCCACAAGGCCTAAAGACCTCTAAATTGATTAATTACATGATAAAATGGTCTACCAAGTCCTTATTCTAATGAAAAAACACCTAAAACCTATTGTGGGCCTCATTTTACAACATTTTCATTTTTTTTGCAAATTGGATACAATGACCACACAACCTCTCCAAACACCCCTAAAATGACTTAAACACATTGTAATAGTCTTGAAAGACCTTATTGAATGAACCCTAAGCACTCCTTAACCACTTATTTAAAAATTAGCCTCATGGAGGCTTGCATGCAACATGGTGCTCCTGCACCATATGTACATGAAAGGTGGTCAACTAGACAAAAGAGACAATGAAAAGTGACATACGAGAACACGGCTAACTAACCCCTTGGACCCACTTAGTGTAGGACATGGATGAGACAAAATTAAAAGAGGAAATAGATGCTTCAACCCAAGGAAGAGCACCACAATCCTTAAGATATTGAATTTTGTTACTCAAAGCCTTACATTCATTAGTAGAATGACCATGAACTCTATGATATGTGAAAAATGAATTTTTGTAGTAAATTTTCTTTTGATTTCTTGGAGGGAGAGTTATTAGATGATCTTGGACGAGTTTCAACAAGATAACTTCTTGATCAATAGTAGAAGATGTTGCTTTATTTTGCAACAAAGACATCTCTTGCTTAGTAAAAGATATCATACCTACACAAGACTCTTTAGATTGCAATATTTTGTTCTCTTCTTTAAAGGAAGGTGTAAACTCTAATGAACTCGAATCATTGGTGTTTTGTGTGATGAGATTGAAATTAAGCAAAGATTTATTTTTTTGTTTCATTTCTTGCAAAGGATAACAATTAAGACCACTAGTGTCTATCAGTTTAGGATGCACTAATGTTAAAGTTGGCTTAGAAGGATGTTTTGTAAGAGTGTTGATATTAAGTGAAGGCTTGTTTGTTTGTTTTGAGGAGTAATAACCAAGACCACTAGTATTTTCTTGTGTGTGAGGTTGTATAGGGACTGGATACCTTGTTCTCTAGCACCATATCCTTTTCCACTATAACTAAGTTGTTTCATCATTTCATAACCTTTTCCATAAATATTCTTCATCTCTTTTGGATTTGGTGGTTGCTCATAATTAAGTTCATCAAATTTTGTTGTGAAATTGTTGTATTTTGTTCTAAAGTGGTTTAGGTGGATGCTTTCGAAGGGTTTTCTGAATTTTGTGTTGACATTACCACTTTTTATTTTCCCTTTTCAGAGTCTTTGTTTATGTTCTTGTATTCTCCCATGAATATTGGTTCAAAATACAAGAAACCCCAGTCATATTCTAACAGCTTCGTGACTTCTTCAATGTGTTTTTATTTTCCTTTTTGTTGCATGGGTTACACTTGTGTAGTTGGTGTTAATGTTTTCAAATGATTCTCTTTGTTTTTCTCAATGTTTAAACAATTTTTTGGTTCGGGGTCAAATTCATGTGTGTACATTTTGTTGTTGTAAATATACTTCATTTTATGATGGAGAGTGGAAGGCACCCCATTCATTGCATGAATCCATGATCTGCTTAAAATAAGGTTATATAAAAGATCATGAGGATAACATGGATTGATGTTTCTAATGTGGCCTTTCCAGCTATAATAGGAAAAGTGATCACACCAAGTAGTTGGTTTCCTACATTTTCAAATCCCTTAATAGATAAAGAATCAGGTTGAATTTTTTATTTATCCACGCAAGCCTATCCAAAAGGGATACACTACAGACATTAAGAGTGGAGCCATTATCAACAAGGGTTTGCTTTATGCCAGTTCTTTTATATTGAGATATTATCATGAAAACTTCACATTGTTTTCGCACTTCCAAAGGAGGGAGCTCACTTTGGTAGAAAATAATGTCAACATTTATTGCTTGAATCATGGTTTCTATGTCATTCAATTGCATATTAGAATGGATAGGAACTTGTTGTAAAGAATTTTGAATCATGCTATGGTAATGGGGGGAGGCTTGAATAAGGTCCCATACTGATATCTTAGTGGGAGTATTCTTTAGTTGTTCAACAAGATTGTACTCCTTTCCACTTTTTGTAGGCAAACAAGGAGGACCAGGTGAGATAGATTGAGTTAGTGGGAGGGATCTTGGTTGTAGATTGTTTCTAGTGTTATATTTATGAGCAACAGTATTAGAACTTGACTGCTGCAAAAAATTGTTCTTAGGTGGGTAAAGGATAAGTTCAGGTTTGTTTTGAGTGCGAGGTCGTTGTGAAGGTGTGTAAGGAATTAGAGGGTTCAAAGGATGTCCCATACGGTATGTAGGAGGTCCATCAATTGATGGGGATCTAATGGACACTTATGCATTCATAACCTCAATGGTTTTTGTTTGATGTATTACTAATAAAGGGCAATCTAGAATCACCTTTTTACCATCACCTAAGGAAGCCACATTACTATTGTTGCTATTTTCTTGCACCATGATATCCTCCCTAGGAGGAGAGTTGTTAGGAGAACTACAAAATAAATTTTCTTGACATTCAAGGATTGGTTCTTCCAAAATGACTTCATCACAAGTAGGAGGATGATCAATGGTTGAATTGTCTTACTTAATAAGGGTTTCCTTAGGTGAAGAGGGACAACTAATATTTTTATGACTTTCATCAATCAAAGGATATTCTTCACAACTAGGAGAGATACTAATAGAAGAAAAAATATGATTTTCATGATAATTTATGATCTCATTCCTTTGTTCCCTAATTTCTTCCAAAATAGGATAGGTAGGGGAATGATCATAAAGAGGATTGTTATAGACTTTAGAGATTTAATCATTTACCACTAACGTATCCTCATCATTTAAAATATTATTCTCTTCCACTAATCATTCTCACAAGAAAAGGGGGAATGGAAATTAGGTAGGGTGATGTTTAGAAATGTGTTTATAATTTCGTTCCCTTGTGCTATAATATCTTCCAATGGAGGAGAGTTTATAGAAGAGGATCTTTCAACAATGTCATGATTCTCAATGATTGCATCCTCTAACACAAAAATACCTTCATCACATGTAGGAGAGGTATTAGGAGAAGAGCAACTATGATCATCAGGATTTTCTATATTTTCATCTTTTTCTATTACATCATTCCCACAAATAGGAGAGATAAGAGGGGGTGTAGGTTTAAGGAAATTGTCAACATTTTCACTCTCTTGCACTAAGAGACTCTCATAACTAGGGAATTTATTGAATGAATGAATAACATGCTTATTGTCTAACTTTTTCTTTGCAAAATTGGAAAATACCGAAACTAACATTTGTGAACAATAATTTATACAAACTCAAAATGCAATATAAAGACCTAGAATGAAATACAATTTTTAGATTTCAAACAAGGTAATTTACTAATTACACTATGCAATGATCTGAAAATGAAATGTTGTAAATATAAATTTGGAATTAAGGAATGCATGAAATGGATTGATTTAAACTAGATTTAGTGAAATGCATGTAACAAAAACTCAACCAACTAAAATAGATAACTAATGGTAGCAAACATATGTACAAAAACAAGGTTTTTAATGCTATAAAAGGAAGTTTCAGATGTGCACTGGGACTAATTCGCCCAGAGGGGTGTATGAGTCCCAATGAGGGTTTTTTTCAAAATTTCTAGAGAATTTTAAGTGATTTTTATGATTTTTGGTTTGGCTGATTTGTAGACTAAATGCAAATGCAGTTTTTAGATGTTAAATTCAATGATTTGAGACTAAAAAATGCAACCTATATGCACTTTTACTAATGAAAAAATTAGAAACCTTAGAATTCCAATTAACTAATGCAAACCATAATGCAAAGTTAATCCAAGCTAGATCTAGGATGATGATGCACTCTAAATCAAAAAAGAAGGTGCTCAAAGGTAAGGTTCACAAAAATGTAAGATAGAATTCTGTCACCACTAGGGTTTTAGGACCTAGGGTAACAAGCTTTCTATACTCCACATTCAAGGATTCCCTAGAGATCTCAATCAAATGATGATAATGGGAGAAAAATATCTCTAAGGGATTGTTCTAGGGTTGTTTAGAGATTAATTGAGGCTGAATGAGGGGTTCACCACCAAGCAAGGGCTTGGAAAAATGTATGAAATGCAAGATCTAATGATTGAACTCAATGATGCATAAAACCTCACTAAATGAACTATAAATGCAAATAAATCATAACAACAAATTGAAAAAGTACAAAGGAGCACCTAGAAACCTGAGAGAGATTGAATGGAGACTTGAAATGCTAAATAACCTAAAATTTATGCCTATTAGGATTCATACACCATTCTGGGTGTATCAATCCCAAATTTGGGTTTCTGTGTAGGAACTGGTTTTTAGAAAAGGGGTACTTGAAACTGCCAAAATCTAAAAAAACAACCTAAACTAGGAATCATATGCCAGGACTAGCATATGAGTCCTGTTAGTAATTTCTAGAACTTCAAAGTTTGAATCTGGTCTGCAATCTCTACTCTGTCCTTCCCAATTGATTTTTAGATCCAAAACCTATATTTTGGGGTTGTAGGTGAGGTTTTTTAGTGAATATTACAACCTTGCAAATGAGGGGACAATTAAAACAACTTTCTCCAAGCTTGTAACCTAATCTTCAAAGGTCCTTCATGCTCCAAGACACCTAGATCTACAATCACACATGTACAGAGGAGAAAAACTTGTTGATTGTTAGTGAATAGGGGTTTTCCTTGGTCAAACCTCATTTAGGTAATTAAACCAAATAATGGAACAATGAAACAAGGACATGGGGCATGAAACATGAACAATGATGCCTTGTAAATCTGTAATCTAACATGAAATGACCATGAAGGATATAGATCTAGATCTTGAGATAAGTGTAGAACAATGCTTGACCTTGGATCTTGAATGAAACATCACAACACTAGCTCAATAACATGTTTGATGCTTTATATTCTTGAAATGATGATGGATCTTGAATTGATGCAACAATTGATGAAGAATTCTACTCTTGAATGCCTTAGAAATGATCTTGCAAACTCTCCTAGCAATCTTGTGAAGTCTTCGAATTCTTAACTCTTGAATGCTTGACTTGATAACATGTAGGCCCTATGAAATAATGGTTTGATACCTCATTTATATAGGAAATCCACATAATATCCCATTTATTAGATCCCATAGGTTGACACACATGAAATTTGAACTGAAAACCCAATTTTTCCCAATCAAAACCTTAAAAATAGGCCAAATGGGATTCATACGCCACTTGTGGCATATGGGTCCCACCTAGATGGGACTCATATGCCCAAGGTGGTGTATGGGTCCCATAAGGCCTATTTGAAGAGAGAATGTCGAGAAATGAAAAAATTAAGCTTATATGAGGTCTATGTCAGGATTTCAATTAAATATGCCTTGGGATGCATAATATAGTGTCTTAGGGGCCTATTAATAATGATATCAAGGTCATAAATGCAAGAGGGCCCAAAATCCAATTTGAAAGTGCAAATAAATACACTTTACAACACTAAATTAAGGAAAAATTGGGTCTATTTAGCTCAAAAGGGTCCTAAATCCCATGTGAATGTGTATAACACATTACAAAACTAGATTAGGTCCATTTAGTTTACAAGCCTCCTAAATTTAATGTGAAGGTGTAAATAAATACACTTTACAACACTAAATTAAGGAAAGGTTAGGTTTATTTAGATTAAAAAGGGCCCAAGACCTAATGTGAATGTGTAAAACACATTACAACACTAGATCTAGGTGATATCAAGTCCAATTTGTCATTAAGTATTCCCAAATTAGGTGAAATTGTACCATTTCCAAGGGTGTACAATTTCCATCATTACAGTTTCATATGGCATGTTATTTATGAATGTCTCCATCAATACTTATAAAACTTTAAGGAACTCATCTCAAGTAGGGTTTCTCTTACCACACTTGCTAGTATGATTATAACATGAAATTGGTAAATGTAACAACATTCAAAATATTATAAACCTTTTAATGGCCTTTTAAATATTTTAAGTGGATTTTTGTAGTGTGTTTATGGATGATTAAGTATGCTTTATAAATTTCTACAAGTATTCTAGTGCATATGAATGTATATATATTTTCTTTGTGTTTCCAATTTGATGTTCAATTTGATATTTGTGACTATATACCCAAGAATAGGAATCATTTTGGAATCATTTTATGTAAGGAAGCTAAGGTAGCGGAAAAAATTCCTACACTAATCTTGAGAGAAGAAAAATGCAAAACTTTACAGATCTTTAACAGTTACAAAACTTAAACAGAAATAGACACAAATATCATGCATACCACAACACAATGATTTATGTGGGGAAAACCCTTTTAGGAGAAAAACCCCACACTCCAAAAGCCGCCCAATATATTATTCATAAATCAAATGATTACAATATACTTACAGAGTAAGCTTCTCACATGAGTACCGCCACCAGAGATCAAAACACAACACGACCACTACCAGACTCTTAGAATACACCCATGTCTACATACATCCCAACAACTTATAACAAGCTTTTTAGAACTTTCTAGAATTAGGGTTTACAATGTCATTTTTAATTTGACGTGTTAATGAAAAAAATTTGCGGGTCAGTGGAAAAAAATTGTGACGTGTCATTAGAAAAAAAAACCTTGACGTGTCAGCAAGAAAAACCTTAACGTGTTAGCAGGAAAACCTTGACATGTTAGCGAATTTTCTTTTTTGGGGGGCAATGCCCTGAACCACATATCTTGTTACGAGTGTACAATATTTGCATGATTAGTTGCCACATACCAACATACATCCTATCAACAATAAATTGTATATTATTGTAAGGTTGAGACACATTTTCCCAACATTTGATCAATATCACACACCATCAAAGAGAAACTAATAGTATAGGTTTATGACATTATGTGCATCCATGACCATTATATAAACAAGGGATCATTCTCAAGTGAACATTCATTAGATATATTTCATGTTGGTTATTTGTGCACACTTATATCAACTAAATAGGGGTTCGAGGTAGCCAATTATTCTTAGATCAATGAAAATATTTAGGACCAAGACAAAAACTTGGGTTTGACTTTCCATATTTAGTTATTGTTCATTTTAGGTGATTTCAATCCCTATAAGGTATACCCCTAGGGGGTAAAAGCACAAAGTTGTGTCACACTTCTAGCCAACTTATTAGCACAACTGAATTTAAGTATTTCTAACTAAAAATCAATTTTGGTCAAACATATGATCTAGTAAGATTCATTCTAGCTAAGTTAGGTACTGCCACAACTTTTTCAACTAAAATTGTTGGCTAAAAATATATGGAGCACCACTTTGAGTCCAATTTACTAAAAAAATAAAATTATTTGAAAAACTTGAAGTTTCAATAACTCCTGCTAATGTAAATAACATTTTTTAAAAACTATAAAAATACCCTTTTGTAGATCCATAAGTGTAGTTTTCAAAAATATATTTATTTTAATAGTTTAATTATTTTTTATATTTTATTTTTTATTTTTACTAAAAATAGGTTATCAGCACAAAATATCAGGTTGATTACTATGCCAAGGAAAAATACTAAAACGTATTAAAAAAAATTGAAAAAAATATGATGCACTACTAGATAAAAGAATCTATTTTAAGATGGTATAACTTTTTTCCATTTTAGATAAATATTTAATATGAAAGTTGACGTCCGATGAAAACAATTGTTTTTTGATTGACGCACATTTTAATATTTATTTTAAAATATATATTTATCCATGCACTAAAATTTCAAGTTATAAATGCACACAAAAAAATTGAAAGAAAAAAAGTAAAATTTACTATAAAAAGTTTGATGTCCCATGCAACTTCATTTTTCAACATTTTATCAACAACTAAATTATAGTTTTAATTTTTAAAAACTAGTTTAAAATAGTTTTTAAATTTTTTTTTTTAAATAAAAAACATAAAATATACTAAAAAATACATATTTTACTAGTTTACATCATTTCAAAATTCAAAACATATATGCCACTTTTTAGTCATTCAAGTTTAAAAATTGGATCAGCGTTGGTCGTTTCCTTTATAAAGTGTGACATAGCTTTGTGCTTTTACCCTAGGAACACCCTCTTGAGTCTTAGATGAGATCAAATTTTAGGATATATAACCCACTCTCATAGAGTTAGCTCAAAGTCATCTATTTTTCTATTGATGAGATGATTTCAATTGCATGATGACAACACTTGCCTTGTGAGTGATCTTTGATTCTAGGAAGCGGATTAGTGATTTTGAGACCTAACAAATTGGTGAAATTTTGTGCCTTAAGCAATTGGAAACATTTCAAACATCTTAGTAACAAAATTTTGTAGCTATGTACATCTTGTTTGGGTGCGTTTGATAGTCTGTAAACTCATGTCAAACATAATGGTGTTGTTGTTGGGGAGAACCTCAAGGTGGTTTACTAGTATTGTCAATGGTAAAAAATGTTGTACATTTTTTGGGGTAATTTTTGCATCTTATAAACTTATACCAACATAATCACACCTAAAGAATGACAAGGGTTGTTGGGTTGGAAATATAATGAGAACTCAGTTGGTGATTGCAACCTAGAATCAAATTTATGCCTTGGAGGTTTGTGTAATTCAAGGGTTTCCTAAATTTTTTGAGGTGGCGACTTTGTTATCAAGGAAATTTTTTTACTACTATTGTTCATGCTTCATGAATGTTGAAATGCACAAGACAACTGAGAGGGGGGGGGGTTAATCAGTTGCCACCAATCACACAAATCTCAAATAATTATTATCTCTTCATCCACTTTAATCTGCTATTAAGTATGAGCATGAAGTGAAAATGACAAAAAGCAATACAAACACAAGAAACACCAAATTTATGTGGAAAACCCAATAAGTTAAAAACCACGATGAGGATTAACTCACAATAGAAGAGTAATTGCAAAACCATTTACAAAGAGGCTCACTGCCAAAGGGCTCACTACCCAAGATAGGACTCACTGTCTGAATAAGAGGCTCCCTGCCTACAGATACAAAAAGATAAAAATAAGAATGTTACATAGAGAACACTATCTCAATGAAATAGAAGATCCACCACAACAACTTGCACACATCTGCAACCTTGATCATAAAATTGTATACACCATCAGCTCATTGCTTTCAAGAGTCTAACACATTGAATTTCTCACTGCCTTAGTTCACTTTCACACTATCTTCGCATCTACCTTGCTTCTCACACTTGTGGCTTACAATCCTTAATATCTTTCCTTGTATTTATACCATCTTCAACCTTAGAAACTTTCTCTAAGGTTGGATACACACACTTCATTTTACAAATTCAAATTAGGTCAAGAACTCAAAATTCCCATAGTGTATGAGAATGAGAGTGGACCAAACCAACACTTAACCAGGACCCCAAACAACATCTTGGATTAATCCCACACTTTATTAATTGATACATATCCTTCACATGACGTGTAAACACCATGTCGGATAAACCTAATGAAAACACCAATGAACTTTGAAGTACACACTTCCGCAACAAGAAGATAACATGTAGACCATAAAAAATGCTTCACCATACACTGGAACACATCTTAGATTCCTTCAGATTCATCTGTAGCTACTGCAATAACCTTCATACATAGAACACTTTATCAGTCCATTTGGACTTTATAGACACACATAGTAACTTTGAAACTAGTCTTCTAGAGCACCAAACCATGAACACCTTTGATAGAACATATATAACACCATTAAAAGCCTTCTTTTAGATTTGCAAGACCTAAAAAAAACCAATGGAGGACTGCGAAGCAGATACATTTCTCCCAATCCACAAACAAACAACTCTGCTAGACCAGTTCACACATTGGTGAACACAACTTTCACTCTTCATCAAACTAGAAGCTATAATCCAAGATATATCACCTAAGTATGCCCATAAACAACACTTAAGATCCACACAAGCATAGGATCAACACAAAAGAAATGTGGATCACATAGCAGGGCACATTCTGAACACACAGATAATTCTGACTTCACTATTTATTAATTTTCTCAAAAGCACTTGGTAACTCATCATATCAACACACCTACAACACTATAAAGATAGATCCATGTACTCACAACATCTCAACAATATCTCAAATATACATGCACCACCTACAATCACTTGTTTCATTTCTCTACAACAACCTATAATGTGTTGACATCAATGACAACATTAATGATAGCACCACCATACTAATTCATACTTGCAAAAATATCCCCCTTTGTCATTGATGGCAACAAATGGCTCTCTCCCCCTTTGACATAAATGGAAAAAAAAAAAAATTACATAATTTTGATCACTCCCCCTTAGGATTATGCCCATGACAACACACACCTCATACTGCAACAATGATACTTCCTACTCCCCCTGAGGAGTAGACCCCAATCATTAGTCCATACAAATAATGAATTTGTAGATCCACTGGATTGATGCACCTGCATGTGCACCTATTTCAAAGGAGGGGCAATAACCCCCAATTTCTCCCTAAGATACTCAAAAGTATCCTTCAAAAGATCCTTAGTAAATATATCATCAATCTAATCCTTTGTACGCACATATTCAAGCCTAAATTCATTCTCCAATACCTTCTCTCTTAAGAAATGATATCTGATAGATATATGCTTTGTCCTTGAATGCATTATTGGATTCTTTGAAATATTTATTGCACTTTTATTATCATAGGCTCATCACACATCACTCCTATTTCCTTCAATATTTGCTTCATCCATAATACCTATGTGCAACAAGATGTTGCTACTATGTACTCAGCCTATGTAGCGGATAAAGAAACTGAATCATGTTTCTTGCTTAGCCATGAAACCAACGTGCATCCAAGAAAGAATACACCACCACTTGTACTATTTCAATCATCTACACAACCAGCCCAATCTACATTAGTGTAAGCACTCAAAGTAAAATTAGTGTCCTTAGGATACCACAAACCATAATCCAGAGTGCCTTTTAGATATCTAAATATCCTTTTCACAGTTGTAACATGTGTTTCTTTGGGTTTTGCTTGAAATATAGCAACCAAACATACTACATGCATGATATCTAGTCTAGTAGCAATAAGATATAACAATCCACCAATCATAGATATGTACATGCTCTGATCAACTTTAGGAGATTCATTATCCTTACTCAGTTTGCATCTTGTCACCATAGGGGTACTAACCATTTTGGAGTCATCCATTCCAAACTTCTTCAACAATTCTTTAACATACTTTGATTGTGAAATGAATATTCCCTTATCAATTTGATTCACTTGAAGTCCAAGAAAGAAATTCAACTCACCAATCATAAACATTTCAAACTCTTTTTGCATCTCCTATATAAATTTCTTGCACATACCCTCATTTCCTCAAAAGATAATATCATCAACATACACAACTACAATCAACATTTTTTTTCCTTCAATCTTGAAATAGAGATTATTGTCTGTGGAGCCTTTGCTAAACCTTTGTTGTGTTAAATACCTATCCAACCTTGTATACCATGCTTTGGGAGCCTGTTTAAGTCCATGCAATGCCTTTTTCAACTTACAAACCATGTATGATTGATTTGGTAACTGAAATCCCTTTGGTTGTTCCATGTAGACCTCTTCTTCCAATTATCCATTCAGGAATGAAGACTTAACATCTATCTGGTATACCTTGAAATCTTTGTGAGCAAAAAATGCCAAAAACATCTGAATAGCCTCCATTCTTGCCACCAGGAAAAATGTCTCCTCAAAGTCTATTCCTTCAACCTATGAATAACCTTTGCAAACAAGCCTTGATTTATTTCTTACTACTTCACCATTCTCATTCAGCTTATTCCTGAATACCCATTTTGTACCAATTATGTTCTTGTTTATGGGTCTAGGAACCAATTCCCATGTTTGATTTTTCTCTATCTAATGTAACTCCTCTTTCATTGCTCTAACCCAATTTTAATCTTTGCATGCTTCACACACTATTTTAGGTTCTATCTTGGAAAGTAAACACAAATTTACCTCAGTTGCTACCACTTTTCTTCTTATCTTTACACCTTCTCTCTTGTCTCCAACTATCTGTTCTTCAAGATGATTTTTCTGTACATATTTTAGAGTCTTAGTGTGAGACGAGGATGTGTTGGTGAGGGTCGATTATACTTGACTCATGATGAATCAAAGCATAACTTTTCCAAACAAAAATACATCTACAAACAAGGTTATTCAAATTGGAAACCTAAACTAAGTATTTTATTGAAATTGAAAGCTACAAACTAAGAAAATAGTTAAATTCCTAATCTAACCCATTTGAAACTTATCTTATTTTGGAATTGGTGTTATGTTGATGTGAAACGATGACCCTTTCCCAATTCCATGATCACTGAGCTTGTTTCAGTCAATTCTATGGAAGAGAATATATGAAAACATTGTGATTGATGTATGAAAACCTAGTTTATGCTAAAAAGGAACATGATGTCAACTAAGTTACCATGATTTTATGCTAAAAATGCATTGATTATGCTATTGCTAAGCTAATCTAAGCTAAATTTATGCTAAAAGATGAAAAAACCTAATTTATACACAAGCTAAGATGGATGCATGGAAGCCATTAATGGATGCTCTAAGCTATGATGCAATTAAAAATGAACTTAAAACAAGGTAAAAGTGAGTGAAGGGTATGTGCAAGATCATGATGGGCCAAAAAGTGGCGATATGATGGGTATTTTTAGGGTATGTGGCTGACAAATTTTCTTTTACCCAAAATTGATGAAATGAAAAGGTTTTTAAAGGATATTCTCAGCTTTCCACCAATATAAATTATACTTTACTTTGAATTTAATAAATAATTATTATTCATTTTCTATTTGAATTATTACTAAAGTCCTAATTGATAGGCTAATTGAAAAACATCTATAGCTTTCAAGTGGTATCACATTTTTTGAATCCAAAACATGCATCACATTCTGTGCTTCACATTATATAGGATTAAAAAAAAAATGAATTTCATGAAGTTTTGACCAAGTTAAGGTGGTCAGACATGCGAGTTTTTATATTTTTTTAAATTTGTAATAAAAAATTCATAATTAATTATTTACTTGGAAAAAAATTACCAAAAAATATGCATCACATCTAGACATGAGTCCTCTACTTATGTCTAAAATATTATAAAAAAATATTATCATTTTATTGTGGTTAGGGTGGTCAAACAAACACCCGCTTCTTATTTTTCCCATTAAGTACTCTGCATTGAAATTTCAAATTTTCACCAAATAGATTTAAAATAAAATAAAATCTAGTAGTTTAGAAACTAAATTCAATTTGCTATAGATTCTATTCTTACATATTTTTGAAATAATATAGATAACTTATTCAAATTTTTACGGCAAGCTGCCTAACTCTAATTTTTTTAAATTTTTTGCCACTTAAGGTCCTGTTTTTTCCATGATGATCATGTACATACCCTAAATATGAGTGTATGGATGCAAGTAAATTCAACAACATGACTTAGAAATTGAAAGATGGATGGATGAGTTTCAACAACATAAGTTTTCTCTAGAAAAGATGGATGAGATTCAACAACATAAGTTTGCTCTGAAAATGATGGATCCATTTATCTCCAAATATTAACCTATTTATAGGAAAGCAAATGAGGAATGAGAGGTTGAGATCAAAAGGTTTAATCAACAATCCAAGATGAAGGAGATGAGAGGCATGAATCATGGATTCTCATCAATGGATGAGAATGCATGATGAGATTCTAATCAAGTGTTCACACTTGCCTCAAACAAACACACTTTTGACCTACTCACATAGGTCAAAGGTGACTTTTTCAAAAGGTTGAAGGTTAAAACTTGCTTAAGAAGCCAAGTGAAAATATCCCTTTTTCAAATGATGTAGCAATAAGAATATTCGTTAGAATATTCCTTTGGGTGAGGGAAAAGGCCATTTTCCAAATAAAAACAAATTTTTAATTATGAAAAAAAGGGGATAAGGACTATTCCATGGGAATATTCCCTTTGCTTAGAGGAAAGTTAGTTTAATTGCTAATTTAAACAAGGTTTAATCATGCAATTAGAGGATTGGAAGAATTGAAGAGATATTTAATTAAATAACTAAGGGTTATTTAATTAAATAAGATGACTTAGGGAATTAAATTAAATGTTTTATTTAATTTAATGAGATGAAATGTTAGCATGAAAAGAGATGAATTAACTCGATTAAGTTAATTAGGTTAATGGATGAAAATGATGCAAATAATTAAATAGCTTGGCTATTTAAATTAATTAAGTGAAAAGAGGATGGGTTAAAGAGGAAATGATGTTAGTAAATTTGTTTCGAATGTATGATAACAATTAGGACATTTTTTAGTGTCTACATTTTGCCCCTCTTTGAAGTGAGGTACTTGCTGCTTCAGTTCAAAGAATAACGCTTTTCAGATTAAAATTGTTGCTTAAATCAAAAAATAAAAAAATTCTGATTTTTTAGATGCCCCAACGAAAGGATAAAGTTGACTCCCTAACCCCTTGAGAAATTGGGCAAAAATTTTGAATTTTGGGTTGATTTCTCGATAAAGGTTTAGAAGTTGCCCCAAGGGTCCAGAAAGGCTTCAAGATGCAAGAATAATACCAAAAACACAAAAAATGATGCAAAATTCGGTCTAGATTGGAAAAATTGGTGAAGATGATAATAAACCCTATCTTCAAGGTTAAATTAGGGCAAAGAACCCTGATTTTCTAGCTTAAATAGGCCAAGAAGGGTCACTTTCAATTCATTTCTGTATTCACACTTAAGAGATTCTTGTTATTTTGAGCTTTGACCCTATGACAAAATGGCACGCCAAGAGCTTCCTAGGCACATGTCTGGCTGAGTTTGAGAGTTCCAGTGGCTTCTAGGCATAGAACCACTGGTATGTAACTCCAAATTGGATTTGAAATTTTATTTTTTATGCATTTATTACGCATTGAAGTTTAAAATTTGGTGGCATCACTATATAGCGATTCCCAAATTGAAATCGATGATGCCCAGATGAATTATAGCAATGCATATTTATATGGTGACACTATTCATGATTTAAAATTAGGGTTTCTAATTTTAAATGGTGACGTATGCTTGTTTGGCAATGCACTTGCTGATTTAGAAATTAAGGTTAGGGTATGCCAAAAGTTAAATCGTGACACCATCTTATTTGGTGATGCATGTTTCAATTTGCAATTTTAAATACTTTGGGTCTCACAATTTAAAATTTGACTATAGCGACATTATTGAAGATAGCAACGCTATTGAAGATAACAACGCTATTGTGATTTCTAAGTTGGAAATTTCAAATTGAGTCAAATTTTGATGATTTCTTGACATCGTGCACTTCATGGATGCAAGAGGTCTTTCCATCACTGATGTCATGGGAGCATAGACCTACCATGCTGGAGATACTAGATGATTTGTTAGAGTTACACTAGGAGCACCTGGGAGAGATCAGCCTCTGGTATGTCACATATGCACCTATGATTCAAACACATTTTTCATTGATGATAGATTTGTGCAAGAGATGGCACAACAAGACCTCATCCTTCCACCTTCTAGCAAGTGAGGTGACAATTACTCTATAGGATGTATGGCATATATTGAATTTGTTGATTCATGGAGATCATGTGATTTATGACACTAATGCCAGATTTGACACTTGCCTTGAGGTCATGGAGATGGATCAGATCACTTTGGTTACATCACAAATCGACCTCGAGTCATATAGAGGTCATGTGTCAACCTTCAGATTGATCATCACAACCATCATTTCGGGTTTGGTTGCCCTAGATAGATGCAACAAAGGATTCAACCTACGATGGGGCTTGGCATGGCATTGGATGTTGTATAGGAGGAAAAATTTTGTGTGGGGGGGCATGATGCTAGCCTCCTTATATCATGATTTGCATGATTTTTTCTATTGTGATGGGAGAGCCATTGGTGCAGGGGTGACTCTGCTACATATTTGGGCATGGGAGCACATTTTCATGCTCCGACCCATTATTTAGATGGAAGATGTGGAGCCAAATGATCCTATCATTTGGAGATATAGAGTTTCCATTACCCTCAGGAAAACTAGACAAATTGGGCTCCCGTATTGGAGACGAGTGATAGATGACATGACAATTTTTTATTGGCGCCCATGGCTACAAATTTCACCATGGTTCAATGATATTAAGTAGCTATATTTTTCCAAGAAGACTCGATACATGTAGAGTTGAGAGCACCACATTATTGAGAGATATCTACTAGAAAGGGCAGTCTGACAGTTCATAGAGGTCCAGGACAGACCTGGTGATGCCTATAGGGCCATTTTTGCAAGATCATCATGAGAAGTTCCCACATGGGGACCGACTATCCTAGCTACAGAGGAAATAAAGAGCTTTAGATAGTTGGTGGCTCAACCTTGGGCATATGATCAGGGACATGCAATAGCTAAGACTATGCCTGCATATGATGCTTGGTTTGTCCTTCCCTAAAAATTGATAGATCCAACAAGTATTCATCCCAGTGGGAGACCTAGAGGCAGAGGAGTAGGGAGAGGTAGGGGATAGGATGGCCAAGATAGCCAGGATGGTCAAGTTCTGGGGGCTCTACCCATGGTACAGTAGCATCCTCCTCAACAACCTCAGGTAGTTCAACAACAACCATAACCACCACCACCACTAGATGCTCGGGATGCGCAGATACAACAACTTCAACAACAAACTACATATATTGATGGGTGAGTGGGATCAGGCCTGCTAGTAGGTTTTGGTTATTACTATTGAGTGAGACCAAGCTTGATGGTAGGTGGTTATGGTCATAGCTGAGAGAGATCAGGATTTATAGATTACATGCTATGATAGGAGAGAGAGACCAGGAGGTTGCTCAGCGACAACAGATCGAGGCGATGATGGTGGCCACTCATGGTCGAACAATGTCAGCATGGTTATATAGAGAGGTAGTTACACAGGTTGCATATGACCTAAAACATTATCATCATGATGTACCAATGACACTGAGATAGTTGTATTTTTCACAACATAGTGATGCAAGACCACGAGTAAAGGATCAACCTAAGAGGCAAGTTGGAGAGGGTAATAGCCATCAAGCTAGCTATTATGTATAGACACTTTTTGATTTTTCCCCATTCTTTATCATAGATATACATTCATGGGATCCTTTTTGATAGCCTCATGGATATTGTACTTTTTATCGATGCTCATACACTGATCCAAATTTTGTACCATGACATTCATTTTCTGATATATATATATATATATATATATATATATGATATGGATACAGATGATTCATGCTATGATGTGTTCACTTTATTTCATGTATGGATGGATATGATATAGATGCATTTTATTTATGCCTGTGGTATGCAATGATCATGATATGGATGCAATTTTATGTTCTTTTTCATTATCTTTTCATGATCTGATATGGATTTATGATATGCAGATGTTATGGATGTAAATGATGTAGATGTATTTCTTTTTGTACATTTTCTATGCATTTTATGGATGAAAATGCTTATGATATGCAACAATTTAAGATGCTTAGAATAATAAATTATTCATCATGAATTAAATGATTATGCATAATGTGATGTGATATGCAATGATTATGTTGATGGATACTGTGATTATGAGATGCATGCATGTTGATGGTTTGTGGATGTAGGGTGGATGCATTGATGATGTTTTTGTTGACTATCATGATACCGAGTTACTGTGGAGAGAAGATAGAAGAACAAAGAATGAATGACTATTGATGATGATTGGTTCAAAAGATCCAACAATTCCTTGATTCATCAAGACTTTATTAGAGATGGTGACGAGACAATAGAGGATGCAGGATGAAAATGGAGGATGAATTTCTCACACTTCGGGATTGGAATTTTCTCTCATTCCTTATTGTTTGATATAACACATAGACACAATGCATCAAGGTATTGATAACTAGGATGGCATGGTATCTAGTGTAATGGAATTTGACTCAACAAATAGATAGGATAGTTATTTTTCACATCTTGACATACAAAAACCTCGTTGGAATGGAAGTTATAAGTTTAGAATATATTGGACCAAAGCATACGCAATAGTCAGCAACATACCCTAAACGACCTTCCTACACATAACTAAGGAAGTATGCACCAATATTATTTTACAAGAGTATCCACAAGCACAAAAAATGAAAGATAATGATTGATTCCCCATTCCTTTCTCTCTAAATCATTTTGTTAGACATCATCGAGAGGTCCTTGGAATGGGTCATTAAGATAAATCATAAGAAAAGATAAAAAGCAAACAGTCAATGTTATCTATAGCTCTTACCTAGTTTAAGTTTAGCTAATGTGATTTATGATATGATGTCCATCGCAAGAAGGATACATCCTAGGACATGTTGATCAAAGGGTTATTTGATGTTAGGACGATGATGCTAAGATGAGTCGTTGCTATAAACTTCACTGATGCATTTACCTATGATCTAGGCTTTAGATTTTGACTTTCAGGTTTGCACTTTACAACTTGCTATATTTTCTTTCTACTTCTTTCACCAAAGGCTGAAGGTGACAATCAATTTATTATGGGTGAAAGTTTATTGCGGGTGAAAGCGAGATGGGATGGATGGGTTTTGGATTTTTTGGAATATTTCAATGTTTTTGGTATTTTGAAATGTTTTGAGGGTGTTTTTGGTCTTTTTTGAAAGTTTATGCAAATGTTTAGGATTTTTTATTTTCTAAGGTTGTTTAGGGTTTTCTAAGATATTTGAGGCTTTTTAGGTCTTTTGAACATTTTCTATTGTTTTTGGATTTTTTTAAATTTTAAATGTTTTTGTGTTTTTTGAATATTTGAATGTTTAGGGATTTTCGAAGGTTTTACAAATGTTTAGGGGTTTTTCAAGAATTTGCGAGCTTCGAACAAGAACCTAACCTAAGAGAACTATCATAGGGGCCTCGGGGGAAGAACAAAGATAAGCCTTGCCTACGTTATACATGTAGGGACCATGTAGTTTGACTAACTCAACCTATTTACAAGATGAAGATATGAACAGGTGAAAGACAATAGTTTATTATTATGGACTCCTAAAGGACTGACCTAGGGTGTCTTGGGCCACATCAATGATGGCCTTGCCTATGTTAAAGCTTAGAGATGATGTAGTTTGACAAGGGGACCACTGTTTGGATTTCTGATGTTTTGACCTTTTTAGGAATTTTTTATGTTTTCTAGATGTTTTGGATTTTTCCTTTACAATTTTCTAAATTTTTTGGATTTTAATTGTACAAGATTTTGCAAATGTTTTTAGATTTTCTAGATAAGAATTTATTAATGTTTTTGGTTTTTTCAAGATATGATTTTATGAATGTTTTTGGTATTTTCTGATAATATATGACCTCAAGATATACAAGAACTTGATTGTGACTCATAATGAAATGCCCCCAATGTGACATGTTAGACTAATTCAATAAAGGCAGGATAGACTAACCTTTGGAATATGCCAAGTAGTTCTAAAGGGTTCATGATACCTCACAATGCCAAGGGATGAAAAGGACATAAATGGGGGATAAATGGAAATACAAAGAATGATAGGATGAAAGGGCCAAAGAATAGATGGAGATGTTTTATTTACGCAAGGTGCCTATTTGCCAGGTTTTCACCAAGGTACTTGCCCAAAGCGCCACCGTAGTGGTTTTCACTAGAGGACAATTTTTATTTTTACTATTTTCTTGATTTTTTTATTTTGATTTTTTGATTTTTTTTATCATTTTTTTTTTTTTTTTGCATTTTCTAATTTATACCCTTCAAGACTAGGCATAAAACCTTTTGAGATGCAAATTGTTAGTTGGCTCCTATAAGGATTCACCATCAGGGGTTGATAGTTGGTTTGCTCCTGATCCATAGCTTGTTGTGATGACAAAGGGACCTAACCAGTTATGTTCAAACTTTCCTTTGTTGTCTTGATCTAGAAGGTTCTTCTTATTCTACTTCAAGACAAGATCACCAATTTGAAATTTTTGACATTTGATTCTCTTGTTATATCTCAGTTTCAATTGGTTTTGATATACTTGCTAATGATTAAGGGTGTCAAGATGACGTCCATCTAGGAATTCTAGCTCATTCAATCAAGAAACTTTGTATTATTCCTTAGTTATCAAATTCTATAGGGATAATTGCAATGATGGGAGTTCAACCTCAATAGGATAGATGGCTTCTGATCCATAGACCAAAGAGAAAGGGGTTGCACCTTTAGGCTTATAGATATTGGTTCGATAAGCCTAGAGAGTGGGATTTAGTTGCAAATGATAGTCATGACCAACTTCATTCACTATTTTCTTTAGGATTTTTAGGATAGTTTTATTCGTAGCCTCAGATTGACCATTGCCTTGGGGGTAGTACGAGGTAGAGAATTAGTGTTGGATATTGAATTTTTGGCATAAATCTTTCACATCTTGATTTTTTAAAGGGGTTCCATTGTCTGAGATAAGAGTTTATGGAACACCATAATTACAAATAAGGTAATTTAGGATAAACTTGGATATTTCATTCCCCATTATGTAGGTCACAGGAATGGCTTCAACCCACTTAGTAAAGTACTCAATGGTGGTTATGATAAACTTATGGTCATTGGATGAGGTTGGAGTCATTTTTCCTATGAGGTCAAGGCCCCATTGTGAAAAAGGCCATGGTGTGATCATTGGTTGCAATTCTTGAGCTGGAGCATGAATCATATGTCCATGTTGTCAACACTGGATGCATTTCTGCACATACTAATGAGCTTCATTTTCCATGGTTGGCCAATAGTACCCCATCATCAACAGTTTCCTAGCTAAATTCATACCACTAGAATGGGACTCACATATGCCATCATGTACTTCTATTAAAGAAGATAAGGATTCCTCTTGGTTAAGACATTGTAGTAATGTACCTTCGATGCTTCAACAGTAAAGGGTATCACCTAGGATCACAAATCAGGATGCCTTTTTGACAAAGGTCTTTTTAAGGTTCATGGTGATATTAGATGGAAGGGTTCCTTTGTTAAGAAAAGTAAAGATGTCATGGTACCACGGGGATCTAGGACAAGCAATGACACATGTGAATTTAGATTTAAGGATTTCAAATTTTGGTATGAGAATTTGTTCTACCAAGAATTCACATTGGAGGATGTTGTTTGACATGTTTAGTAGTGATCCAATTTTTTCCATGGCATCTGTTGCTCTATTGTTCATGTGAGGAATCTGCTCAAAAGTTATGTCTATAAAAAATGTCTTTGAGATTCTCTACCATCTTCTTGTAAGGAGTAATCTTATCATCCTTAGTTTGATATTCATCATTTATTTGGTTGATAACCAACTGTGAGTCTCCATAGCCTTTCATCTCTTTAATCTACTACTGAACTGTTATCCTTAGACCTATGATTAAGGATTTGTACTCAACAATGTTGTTAGTACAGGGGAATGATAGCATGTATGCCTTTGGGATGCAATCACCTTGAGGGGTGATGAAAAGAATGCCTGCTCCTGATCCACGTTGGGTGAACGATCCATCAAAGTACATCTTCCATTCAACTATGAGATTGATAAGGAACACTGATTTGTTAGGGAACTAAGATATTAAAGGGTTCTCAACATAGATGGGTGCTTTTGCTAGTTGATCTATGAGTACTTGTCCTTTGATTTCCTTACACTCCACATATTCTATGTCAAATTATATAAGATCATCACCTATTTAGCCATTCATCCTGTGAGAGTTACTTTGGATAATAGGTATTTTAACGAATCAATCTTTGCAATGAGCTTGATTTGATGTGACAACATGTAGTGCCTAAAATTTTGTGAAGACAAAACTACTACTAGGAATGCCTTCTCAATGGGTGAATAGTTCATCTCATAGTCTACCAAGGTTATGCTGATGTAGTAGATGGCTCTTTCCTTTCCATTTTCATCATGTTGTGCTAAAAGAGCTCCTAGTGCTACTGGTGTTGCTGACATATATAGGATTAGTGGCTTGTTCGATATCGTCGACATGAGAACTAGAGGTGTTAGTAAATAATATTTGATCTACTAGAAAGCTTTGTTACATTTTCCATCCCACTTGTAGGTTATCCCTTTATGGAGAAGATGCGAAAAGGGTTGAATTTTATTTGATAGCTACGCTATAAACCTTCTTATGGACTGAAATCTTCCTTGTAATCCTCTCATCTATTTCAATGTTTTCAGAGGTTCCATATCTAGGATGGATTTTACCTTTGCTAGATCAATTTCTATCCCTCTTTGTGAAACAATGAAGCCAAGAATTTTCTCTGATGTGACCTCGAAGACACACTTTTTTGGATTTAGTCGTACCTTGTATTCTTCAAGCATGTCAAGGATAGGTCCTAAGACTTGTATGTGCTCACTTCTCTTTGATTTTTCCAAAATATCATCTATATAATCTTCAACTATTTTTTCATGAAAGATGAGGTTCATTGTTCTTTGATAGGTTGCTCCTACATTCTTTAACCCAAATGACATTACATTCCAACAATAGGTTCCCCATGGACAAGTGAATGTAATTTTGTGTTGATCCTCCTTGATGATTATGATTTTATTGTATCCTAAAAACCCATCCATGAGTGACAATATTTCATGCCTAGCTGTTAATTCCATAATGAGATTGATGTTTGGAAGAGGGAAATCATCCTTCAGACATGCCTTGTTCAGATATCTGAAATCAGTGCATATTTTGATGCCCCTAGTGGGTTTTGAGACTAGTACCATTTTTGAAACCCACTCAGGATAATCTATCGGTCAGATGAATCCAAAATCAAGAAGCTTTTGTAATTATAGTTTAACCAAGAGTGTTATTTAAGGATGCATCTTCCTCAATTTTTGTTTAACTGGTTTAGCTTCAGGATAGACTACTAAGTGATGCACAACCACTTCTGGATCAAGGCTTGGCATATCTATGTATGACCATGCAAAGTTAGCTCTTCTTTCTTTGAGGAATGTTGCTAGGTTCTTTCATTCTTTGGAATATCAATGATTCAACATAGAAAGTGGTCTTAGGGGTATGTGCAGGATCATCATGGAAAAAATAGGCCCTTAAGGGGCAAAAAATTCAAAAAAATTTGAGTTAGGAAACTTGATGTAAAAATTTGAATAATTTATCTGAAGAATAGAATTTGTAGAAAATTTAATGTACTTTCTAAACTACTAGGTTTATTTTTTTTTAAACAAAATCTACTTGGTGAAAATTTGAAATTTCAATGCAGTAGTACTTAAATTTCAGGGAAAAAATAAGAAGTAGGTGTCTGCCTGACCACCCTAACCACAATAAAATGATAATATTTCACTGGTAGATTTTGACCCATTTTTCGACGACTATCCGTCAGAATTTCGATGGCTATTCATTGCTATTATTGCGTCAAAATTTCGACAGCATTTGAAACGTCAAAATTTTGGCCTGGCATCCGAATCTACCAGTGTTTTTTATAATATTTTAGATATAATTAGAGGACTCATGTACCGATGTGATGCATATTTTTTTGTATATAATTAGAGGACTCGTACGTCTAACCACCGGTAAAAATGGTCCTAAAGTAGATGATGGTTGTTACAACGAGGTAACATGACTTCTAGGATCAAATTCTAAAGGATTTGGATCACTTGAGGTAAATATAACTTTGGTTTTTTCCATGATTCTCTTGTGTTGTGATCTTATCTTTACCATAAATTATGTGCCACCTATATGAGAGTTGTGTTGAGGTTTTTAATGTTTGAACTCTCTGGTTGACTCAAATCTAGGTAAAAAGGATGCTCTAAGTATTTTGGGAGCAATGATGATAATGTGGGATGAAAAGATGAGTGATGTGGGAAATGATCTTTGCAAACGTTTTGGGACAACACTTTTGACTTGAGTTTGATGTTTTGATGTTTTGATGTTCGGATAAAGGATGCTAATGAACTTAGAAATCTTTAGGGTAGACTCGTGACATTCAAGATGAAGTAGTTCAAGGATGATAACTAAATTAACTAAGATCATAGAAAAGGATATATTTCATATACAAAGTAGCTAAGTTAGCAGTTGGTTTTATTGATGTTTAAGTCCCAAAGTGTTGGTGTACTCAAAATTTTGCAAAGTTGGATGAAGTGAAGGATGAATTTTGATGAAGGGGTGAGTGAAATGTTTTGACCCAATGTTGACCTGAAGTGAACCTTAGTTTTCCAAGACCAAGGTAGTGAGAATGATGCTAGACCTCTAAAAATGTTCAAATCGTAAAGACTCAATTTTTTATTTAAATGAGAGGATGGATGGGAATGTTGAAACCTATTCGGGCTCTCCTAGCTCAAGCATAAAAGTTTCTCATCAAGGTGTAATGATTACGGTAAAATATTGAAACCCACTTTTTACCAAACCTTATTCTATGATTCCTATGTTTGAAATGAAGGGATGGAGATTTTCCCCTACGGATTTTGATTGTTTGATGAATCATTTATAGGAGTTCGGTATTATGTAAAAATATTAGGATTTTGACTCCAAAAGAATGCATATAATTTTGGATTGTACCTTGAAGTGTGTTTATAAAAAATTTCTACCAACCTGTCTCTATTTCTATGAATCGCTAAAAGGTGTTTCTTGAGAGCTTTTGGAGTGAGATGCCTAAGTTTAAAATGACAGCCTATAGACCTTACCTTAGGGATCCTGATTTTACATGAGATCATTTACAAAAAAATCAAGTTTATTGAAGAAAGGGATATATTTATTAACATGTGGGAGGTGGTAATGTGGGCCTTCTAGCCTCAATATCAGCTTGTTCCTCTTCTTTTTCTAAAATGGTTGCTGCATTTCTCCACTGTGTATTTGTTTCCTTGGTTTCAAAAGTGAAGATTCTCAAACTGCTAATAAGATTGGTTTGTTCACCATTAACGAGTTCAAATTTTGGCTAAATTATAGCACCTGGAAGATCAGGTTGTTCAACGGGAGCATTCGGTCTCCAAATAGTCATACATGGGGTTCATTTTTCAATTTATCTTTGCTTAAGTGAATTGATTTTACCACAAATACTTATCTTGATTATGTTTCCAAACTAGATGTTTATTTCAAAAACATCATAACTTTCACAATGTCTATTTCGTGAAAATTATGAGATTAAAGCCAGAATTGCCTATGTTGTCTTTGGGAAAATATGGGTTTGAGATTAATGTCAAGATATTTAGAAATTGCTAAGGATAAATCCTTAAGACAAGCAGTAATATCAAGGCTAACTCAAGAAGTTCATATTTGAGCCAAAGTGTTTGAAATTTTGAGGATAATAGTGAATATTTGTTTTTGTATCATTTTGAAACCAAGAAAAGTGTTAAACTAACTCACAATCATTTACAATTATAGGATAGAAATGGCCATATTTGTTGAGTCCCCACTAGGATTTCTCTAAACACTAGACAATGCGAACAGTTAGAGATTTGGTGACACTGGCTCCCCTCCACGACACACACTTCCCAGGACCACCAAATCTCAAAATCCTTAAAATATAGAGATTAAAAGGAATTTTTCTATTTCTACAATTGAATAGTACAAATGTGGGGCAGCTTCAAAACGACCATTCTTGCACCAACAAATATGTTAGGATTTTGGCTTGTTAAAAAAATGGGTTGTAGTAAGGGTAATCAGGGACATGTCACCTTGCGAGCATCTAGCAAGCCACTAAAGGCTTTAATCAATCCTACTAGGGGCTCTTATAATTTTCATAGTAGTACCCCATTCTGAAAGACACTGTACGACTAAGGCCTACATACTGTAATGCCCCGCCACACAACCCTAGGGGAAGTTGCAATTCACTAACAAAACGCAACAATTTTTTTTTTTAAAGCACAATAACGTACAAGTTCGCTACACATTGCCAACATCCCCTAAGGCTATGAGACAAAGATTACTAAAACCTGAATTAAACAACCAAGGAATGAAAACATAACATCATTCAATTAAGGAATTAAAGTACATACATTCCATACATGATAATTACATCAAAGACTAATAGATACAACATGATATCTAATAACGATTGTTTACAATATAATTACAACCCTCATTCCCCGAATGAGGTAAATCAAATAAGCATGATAATATATTACAATTTCCACCTCAGTACAAATGAGGGGTAATGAAATACAAGAATAATTGGAATGAAAGAGCTAGAAGAGTAACAGGAAACAACGAGCTCCCCAACATGAAAGTCTGATCCACATGATCACAATCAAAGCCAACAGTGTAAGGTGCACGTTCCACCCAACCAAGTGAAACCCAAAGGCTCACCCCCCGTGCTAGGAGATAGTAACAAGGATTTCTGGTCAAGACCAACTACCTCTAGACAAAGGCTAAACATAACTGAACTGACTAAAATACCAAACAATATCACTTAACACAGTACGAAAACTCACAAGACAATACATTGCTTCCAGGTTACATACGACAAGTACACCATTGTACAACACACAATAACTAACTAGCTGCTGACGTAGGAAGAGTGTCATACATAAATTGCCATGAGTTACCCTAGCTCAACCTTCCTAGGCTACCAGACCCCCATCATGGGTTACCCTGGCTTGCCTCTACTGGCCGCCAAACCCTCATGCAAAACTATGCGTCTCATCTCATCTCGAGCCTTAATAACGCATACTTTATGAGAGAGGCATTCATTAACTTTATTAGTGTGAAGTTCCCCATTAATTCTTTTAGATTATCACTTGATTAAACCCTAGGTGAGATACCTTGGCACCCCTTTGTGTGCTGGACCCCCACAAAGAGCCACTCTCCTATCAACAACACAACCACAATCCAATGGTAAACTAGAAAGACGACCTCTCCAATCCAAGGAGGAAACGAACAATGGAAACTCACTCCAAACACTGGAGGAAACAAAATACCAACCCCCACTCCTTCCAAAGGAGGCACAAATTACATAACCCTCTCCTAATCCCAAGGAGACACCTATCATCCCCATTTGTGAAAATCGGGTGAAACAACATGGTGTAACTATGCACATTTTCCACGACACAACAAAAGTTGGCTAGCATAAAGATAACCCACAATAGGATGCAATCCCCTATCTGGAAGACTTCAACAATTACCCTATACTCCCAACATCGAGCAAGAAGGAATAAACATTTAAAAGCATTTCCAACAGTTATAACAAGCTAACGTTCGGATTTCCTAAATCCAGTCAATCACAATTTTTCTTTTCTTGCACTTGAAATAAATAAAATCCATTCATGTATTTTAAGTCTCACCACCAAATTCATAATCAAGCATATAATAATCAAGGTCGTTTAACTAAAATAAATCATTTATTAACTCTAATTTCACATCTATAATCATAATCAAAGCATTTAAATAATGAAGTCATTTAACTAATATTTAAATCGATTTTCTTATTCTAGGTTTACTATTATTTTCAAATTACATCATTTAAATCATTCAAGACATTTATCTTATTCAATCAATCTTATTTCACACTAATAACACCTTGTTCATTAAATAAATATAAAATCTACTAAAATATCTATTTATTTTAAATATTTCAATATGCTTAATAAAGCAATTTTAATTTCCATATAAAACAATTTAATTGAACTTACCAAATATATATATATATCTAATTAAATATATATGCATAATTATATAAATCACATATATTTATATATTTAAATTAATTATTATTTAAATAAATATTATTTAAATATTATAATAATATTATATATATATATATATAATATTATTATTAATATAATATTAAATAATATTTATAAAATAAAACACAAAAACTGAAATCCAAAAATTTTGTTGAACTGCCACGAAGCCCTAAAGGCCGCTGCCTGTGTGAGCTTCACACAGTCTGTGGCCACTAGGGTCGCGGCCTATGTGAGTTCCACACAGTCCGTGGTTGTTCCGGTCGCGCCTATGTGGGCTTCACACAGTTCGTGGCCTTTCAGTCATGGTTTGTGTGGGGTTCACACAGTCCGTGGCCGTTCTAGCCGCGCCTGTGTGGGCTTCACACAATCCTTGGCCTTTCGGCCATGGCCTGTGTGGTGGTGGTGGGGTTTGACCTCCCACCCCACAGCAACAACAAAAATTTATATATATATATATATTAATAAAAAAAATCCCTGCGTCTATACATGGCGAAAATACAGGGTATTTTCTGGGTTTATTCCAAAATCCAAATTTTTCAAATATAACAAATATATTTATATATATATTTGTGAATATATCCATGTATTGATATGCATGGGTATATTCACAAATATATATACCCAGATTTTAATTTCATACTCAAATTGTGAAAATAATCCAAATCCATTGCAAGAACAAAAAATTATTTTTTAAACAACAAAGAGAGTTTCAAAATCTAGTTCTAAAATAGAGTTTTATTTGATTTTCATTCTATTTCTTGGTGTAAATTTCTTGTTTGGTTTTCCATTTCCAAAACTAACTACAAGTTTGCAAATTTGAGAGCATTTCTATGGATTTTCACTGAATCAAAACTATATTTTCAATCATTCAAAATGAGCAAGAAAATGAAGAAAGAAATGATGGAACCTTGTGTTTTCTCCAAAAATTGAAAGCTTCAACAATGGAGAATTCCAAGCACTCCTTCACTCCACAAACTTAGCCACCTCCAAGCTCTCCACCAAAATCAAACCAAGAATTCTTCAAAGAATTCAAACCAAGTTTTGCTCTCCAAAATTCAAAATTAAAAATTCCCAATAAACATGAACTACCATATGCAATTCCCTCTCCAAATTTGTCAAACCCCTAATTTTGAACTCACCCACCAAAACTTATTGCTAAACTAGATATTTTATTTTTACAATTTAATAAAATAATTTTCATTTCCCATTGCAACTTGCATAATATTAATTTTAAACAAAGATCTTTTTTTTTTTTCAACCAAATGATAATTACATTTTCTTTTTTTCTTTTCACAAAATTGAATTTACCCATTTACATAAAAATCATTTTTAATTTTATTTCAAAAAGGAATGCAAGGCAATTTCTATTTTTGATTTGATCTTAGTATTTAATAATGCTAACACAACATTTTAATTTAATTTATCAATAAATAAATCTAATCCATGATTAGATTATTTTATTGATTGAATTAAATTAACTAATTAATTAATAAGCACTCATTTATTTATTTTGACAAAGAAAATAAATAAAACAAACACCATTTATCTTGCAAATTTAAATATGCAAGCAAGGAGGGAAGAGGCAACAAAGAAATTAACTTATCCCAACTAACAACCCGACGACACACTATGACTAGGGTGATGACTTGACACAAAAAAACCTAGTTACTATCTCCCAATTGATACCGTTGGTCAATGGACACGCTCAGACCTGTGAAACCAAGTGGAGTCGATGTCCTGTACCTGCATCCTGCCAACAAAGCAAGTTTCGAACATGCATATAATATAGTAAAACACACCATGAAGAGGAAATCGTGGAATCACAGGGTGCTCGCATGCAAGTGATGTGATCCCGTCCCCTTCACCAATACAATATTGCTAACTGACGCATATAATATCAATGATGTAATCGAAAGTGTAAAGCATCGTTAATTCACATACATGCTAATCTAATCCATGACATGCAATAATAATAATGACCAAATAAAATACCATCACACCAAAACATAATGTTTACATCGCTTAACAATTAGCGGTCAAAAGTAACCAAGTTCCACAAACAAAGTGATAACAAAATAAACATGCATAGTGAAATATTGTTCGATCAAAAGAGCAAAATGGAGGGGTGTTACACATACCATGAGGACTTGACAGTTTAGTCTTATCCATTTATATACCGTCCTGAGTGAAAAACCAATTGGAGTTGCCTTCAAGTTGTTGTTAGGAAGAACCCTCTAAAGATAACAAAAGTGAGGGAGTACACTTGTAGTTCGACCACCCAGTTCATGTAAAGTGTAAGGAGGGAACACACACAATGTCTCTTTCTCACACTAGCATGATTGTTTAATTTTAAACCCAAATTTGAAATGTGTTGGTAATGTTTTAGACAACCAATGTCACTAGAATTATTTTGATTCTCAAGATTTTCGTGAAGTGTGAGAAGTGCATACACATTTGAATGGCACAAATTGTAAATAAATTTACAAGACAATGAAAGCACAAGTTCATTTTAAGCCTCAAAGCAATGATGAGTTCTTTTTAAGCACCAATTGAAAAATGAAGTTGCCTTGTTAAATTTTAAGCTCATAATAAAATGATGATGTGAAGGTTTAATTTTATACAACTTTGAGCATTCAATTTAAGCCCAATTGAAATTTAGTGTGTTTCCTAAAATAGAAAATAGAAAGCATAAAATTGGGTTATAATTTCCCCAAAGCGTCAAACGATTGTTACAATTATAGAAATTTTAAGATAGAAAATTTTTCTTCACTTTCGCTCCATGTCTTTAAACCTGTAAAACCTTGTTAGCCTTACAACCAAAACACAGCCAGACATGCATCAATGGTTAGATAAATCCAAGAAATTAAATCACATGTCAAAAAAATAAGCACAAAATTTCTTACCTTGGTTGAGCATCGTTGAACACAGTAGCATCATAGTTTGAAGCATGGGCATCACTCTGGTGAAAATGGGTGTCGCTTTGCAATAGGGACAATGAGGATGATAGCATCAGGATTTTTCTCGGTGTTTCTTTTTTGCATTGGTGTCGCAGTTTGAAGTTTGTTAGTGTTGCTCTGGTAAAGTTTGGGCATCATCGTTTGCACTTTTCAATACCTCCAGATTAAATATGCATCACCAGAATTAACTAAGCACTGGTACATTAATTTGACATCAATATTTTAAATTGTGATGACATTGCTATATGGTGACACTCTTCAAATAACATTGTTGTTTGTATTTTGAGCATCACTACAACGTGCAAAAAACAACCAAACTAAATTTGAGCTAAAAATTGTTAACAGTTTTCCCTCCTTCTAGTGCCAGAATGTGAGACGATGAAATGTCAGTGAGGGTCAATTACGCTTGACTCATGATGAATCAAAACATAACTTCACCAAACAAACCTACATCTACAAAGAAGATCATTCAAATTGGAAACCTAAACTAAGCATTTTACTAAAATTGAAAGCCACAAACTAAGAAAACAATTAAATTTCTAATCTAACCCATTTGAAACTTATCATATTTTGGAATTGGTGTTGTGTTGATGTGAAATGATGACCCTTTCCCCATCTAGTGATTAGTGAGCTTGTTTCAGTCAATTCTATGGGAGAGAATCAATGAAACCATTGTGATTGATGTATGAAAGCCTAGTTTATTGTAAAAAGGAACATGATGCTAGCTAAGTTGCCATGATTTTATGCTAAAAATGAATTGATTATGCTATTGCTAAGATAATCTAAGCTAAAGCTATGCTAAAAGATGAAAAACCCTAATTTATAAACAAGCTAATATAGATGCATGGAAGCCATTAATGGATGCTCTAATCTATGATGCAATTAAAAATGAACTTAAAACAAGCTAAAAGTGAGTGAATATGAGTGTATGGATGCAAGTGAATTCAACAACATGACTTTGCAATTGAAATATGGATGTATGAGTTTCAATAGCATAAGTTTTCTCTGAAAAAGATGGATGAGATTCAACAACATAAGTTTTCTCTAAAAAAGATGGACCCATTTATTTCCAAATAGTAACCTATTTATAGGAAAGAAAATGAGGAATGAAATGTTGAGGTCAAAAGGTTTAATCAACATTCCAAGATGAAGGAGATGAGAAGTATGGATAATGGATTCTCATCAATACATGATGATATTCTAATCAAGGGTTCACACTTGCCTCAAAAAGACACACTTTTGACCTGCTCACACAGGTCAAAGGTGACATGTTCAAAAGGTTGAAGGTTAAAAATTGCTTAAGAAGCCAAGTGAAAATATCCATTTTTCAAATGATGGAGGAATAAGAATATTCTTTAGAATATTCCTTTGGGTGAGGAAGAAGGCCATTTTGAAAATTAAAACAAAGTTTTAATTGTGCAAAAGATGGGATAAGGAATATTCCCTTTGCTTAAAGGAAAGTTAGTTTAATTGTTAATTTAAACAAGGTTTAATCATGCAATTAGGGGATTGGAAGAACTGAAGAGATATTTATTAAATTAAATGATTTAATAAATGGGAGAAAGGTGAAATGATATTTAATTAAATAACTTAGGGTTATTTAATTAAATAAAATGACTTGGGAAATTAAATTAAATGTTTTGATCTACTTAATTTATTGAGATGAAATGTTAGTGTGAAATGAGATGAATTAACCTGATTAAATTAATGGGGTTAATGGATGAAAATGATGTAATTAATTAAATAACTTGACTATTTAAATTAATTAAGTGAAGAGAGGATGGGTTAAAGAGGAAATGATGTTAATAAATCTATTTCGAATGTATGATAACAATTAGGACATTTTTCAGTGTCTACACTTAAGACCAAATTCTGGAGCTTCTTCTTCTTCAATCTATTCTTCTTCTTCATTATTCTCTTCTTGTACTTGTCTGCAAATAGGTTCATCCAAATGGTTCAAATTCACTTATTTCAAATGATCTGTACATATCTTCATCAACTTTTACATTTACACTTTCAACAATCTTTCTCAATCTTTTATTGAAGCATATATAATCTTTGCTATTAGTTGAGTATCCAAGGAAAATACCCTCATCACATCTAGTATCAAACTTTCCTAGATTTTCATCATCTCTTTTAATATAAAATTTTCTTCCAAACACCTTAAAGTACTTAACAGTAGGAATTTTTCTATGCCACAGTTCATAAGGGATCTTTGTGTTGTTATCTTTGATATGAACTCTATTAAGAATATACATAGCAATGTGAATTGCTTCTCTCTAGTATACTTTAGGTACATTTGTCTCTTCCATCATAGTCCTTGTAGCCTCTCGAACAGTTTGGTTCTTCCTCTCAACAACTCCATTCTGTTGAGGAGTTCTAGGAGTGGAAAGATGCCTCTTTATACCATTAAACTCATTGGAGGTGAATTCTCCACCTCTTTTAGACCTTAAACATTTGATCTTTGGGTTCACTTCATTCTCTACCATAGCCTTGGACACCTTGAATCTATCCAGAGCTTGAGCTTTCTCCCTAAGAAAAGTAACCCATGTCATTCTAGAATAATTGTCAATAAGAAGCATAAAATACCTGTCACCATTAAGACTTCTTGTTCTTGTGGGACCACAAAGGTCTGTATGAATCAATTCCAGCATTCCAATAGTTGATTGTTCTTTTCCTTTAAAGTTGCATCTTGTTTGTTTTTCCAATTGATAACTTCTGCAAACAGTATTGGTAGGCTTTATAATTTTAGGAAAATCCTTGACAGCTTCTCTTGAACTAATCCTAATCAAGTTGTCAAAGTTTACATGTCCCATCCTCTGGTGCCATATCCAACTTTCATTAACTTGAGACACAAAACACTCACCATCAAAACCCTTAAGCTGATAAATGTTTACATATGTTATTCTACCTGCAGCTACCATGGTTTTGGACCCTTTTCTAATCTCACAAGTATTATCCTAAAACACAAGCTTAAATCCTTTTCTACAAATTTTTCCAACACTCAAGAGATTATTCCTTAAGCCCTTAACATAATAGACATCATCATCATTGTTTTTTCGATCAAAACTAATTGTTCCTTTTCCAACAATCTTTGCACTAGAATCATCTCCAAACATGACTAATCCTCCATCATACTTTTCAAGTTTAGTGAACTTACTTTTGTCTCTGGTCGTGTGATTTGAGCAGCCACTGTCAATTACCCAATAATATTCATCTTGTCTAGCATGAAAAGCAATAACCAAAGTACCTTTCATCTCTTCCTTCTTGTTTTCCAGACCACATTCCCTTGCACATCTTCCATGGTTAGTAGACACATATTTATTCTCTAAGGATAGAAACAAGCATTCATCATTATCATTCTCAAAATCAAATTCATCATTAGAAATTCCAACATCTTCTCTAACATAATACAATTTCTTAAACTTTTTGTCCTTTTTGTCTTTATTGCCTTTTCTCTTCTTATGTATAGCTCTATTTGGATGTCTTGAAGCATAGTGACCAATATTTCCACAACTAAAACATTAAAAGGTAACATACCTTTCCACTTGCCCGTACCTTTCTTCAACTTGTAAAATTTTATTCCAACTCCTCTGAACTATCACCATCCAGATCATATTTTGTCTTTGTAGCCTTGAAGGTTGTTTTTGTTTTCTCCTTTTTTTTTCCAAATTTCCTCATTTCAAATGTGGTCATGGTGTCAAATAACTATTCTTTAGTGAATTTATTTGGATCATACACTTCCTCAATGGCTAAGACCTTGTCACTATAACTCTCTGGTAGGGTCATCAGAATATTCTCCATTACATCTTCATCTTTTAGAGTACCAACTTTATTTTTGACTTCATTTGTTGCAATGTCAACCCTATGAAAGTAACTTGCAATGTCTTCACCTTCTTCCATTTTCAAGTTCTCATATTTGCACTTAGCTGTTAACTTCTTTGACAATTTGACTCTATCCTTTCCTTCATAGATATCTTTCAACTTTTCCCAAACTTCATAATTAGTGCCTAATGAAATAAATTTTGTCAGCTCAATCTTAGATAAAGCACTATAGATTGTATACCTTGCTTTTTCATTTTATTCATAGGAAAAAATATCATCCGCAGAAGAAGGACCACTTTTTGGCTCAACATATTTTGTATCAACAACTTTCCAAGTCTTGTAACCAAGAGAGATTAGGTAACCGCTCTTCTGCACTTTCTAGAAATTATAGTTAGATCCATCAAACAAAAGGATTGTCAATTTGTGCACCATTGAATCTACCTCAAGCCATTAAGCTCTTCTTTGAGGAACCAAAGCTCTAATACCAATTGTTGAAATGCATAAGACAACTAAGAGGGGGGGTGAATCAGTTGTCACCAATCACACAGATCTCAAACAATTATTATCTCTTCATCCATTTTAATTTTTTATTAAGTATGAGCATGAAGTGCAAATGAAAAAAAACAATATCAACACAAGAAACACCAGATTTATGTGAAAAACTCAATAAGGGAAAAACCACGATGAGGATTAACTCAAAATATAAGAGTAATTGCAAAACCATTTACAAAGAGGCTCACTGCCCAAGATAGGACTCACTATTCATATAGGACTCATTGTCTGAATAAGAGGATCACTACCTATAGATACAAAAAGATAGAAATAAGAATGTTACACAGAGAACACTATCTCAATGTAACAAAATATCCACCACAACAACTTGCACACATCTGTAGCCTTGATAAAAAAATTGTAGATACCATCAACTCACTACTTTTAGGAGTCTAACACATAGAAGTTCTCGCTACCTCAATTCACTTTCACACTATCTTTGTGCATCTACCTTGCTTCTCACACTTGTGGCTTACAATCCTTAACATCTTGCCTTTTATTTATACCATCTTCAACCTTAGAAACTTTCTCCAAGGTTGGCTACACACACTTCATTTTACAAATTCAAATTAGGTTGGCAACTCAACATTCTTGCGGTGGATGTGAATGAGAGCGAACCAAACCAACACTTAAACAGGACCCAAAACAACATCTTGGATTAATCACACTCTTTATTAATTGATACTTATCCTTCGCATGATGTGTAAACACTAGGTCAACCAAACCTAATGAAAACACCAATAAAATTTGAAGTACACACTTCTGCAACAAGAAGATAGCATGTAGACCAAAAAACATGCTTCACCATACATTGTAACACATCTTAGATTCCTTTATATTCATTTACAACTATTGCAACAACTTGCATACACAAAACACTTTTCATCAGTCCATCTGGACTATATAGACACACACAATAACTCTGAAACTAGTCTTCCAAAGCACCAAATCACAAACACCTTTGATAAAACATAGATAACACCATTAAAATCCTTCTTCTAGATCCACAAGACCTAAAAAAAACCAGCAAAGGACTGCAAAGCAGATACATTTCTCCCAGTCCACAGACAAACAACTTTGTGAGACTAGTTCACACATCAAAGAACACAACTTTCACTCTTCATCAAACTAGAAGCTATAATCCAGGATATATCACCCAAGGATTCCCATAAGTAACACTTCAGATCCACACAAGCATAGGATCAACACAAAAGAAATGTGGAGCACATACTAGAGCACATTCTGAACACACACACAATTCTGACTTCACTATTTATTAATTTTCTCAAAAGCACTTGGTAACTCATCATGTCAGGGCACCTACAACACCATAAAGATAGCTCCATGTACTCACAACATCTCAATAGAGTCTCAACTATACATGCACCACCTACAATCACTTTTTTCCTTTCTCTGCAACAACCTATACTGTGTTGACATCAATGACAACACCACCATATTCATTCATACTTGCAACAATGAACACATATCAAGTGATTGCAGTTGAGAATAAGGTAATTTTTTCTCCTTTCATATTTTGAAGCATGGTTTCTTTCTTCGTAAATAAATAATTTATTATTTTTACCTGTCTTTTCTACTATGTATAATCAAATTGTAGCAAGCCATGGATAGCTAGAGTGGAATCATATACCTCATATACCATAGGGATAAATCAAAAAATGTTGTATATTATTCAAACCCTAGATGTTATGATAAAGAAAATATTCAATACTATTATGAGGATGAGCCCCCATTTTGTTCATATAGCCCAACACAAAATAAAAATCCAAATTCAAACCTACAAGTATCCATACTTGAAAACATGTCAAGGATAGATAAGCTCAATGAGCTCAAAAGGGAATGCGAAGAAAAAATCAATACAATATGATAAAAAAGACACCCTACTATTATAGAAAATAAGTTTCTTAGCCCCATGTTGTTCCACTTTCTTCCCATTTACATGCAACTTGACCTTTTTTGGTTAATTATGAAAGGAAGATAATAAAATATTTAGTCCATATGTTGATGCAAACGTTCAAAGGGTATGATAGTGATCAAGGAAATGCACATGTCAAGGAATTTTTTATATTTCATGGATAAATGAACTAGTTTGAAGATAAGGACATTTGGATGAGATTATTTTTTAGGTCATTGGGTATGTGCAGGATCATCATGGAAAACGCAGGCCCTTCAGTGGCGAAAAATTCAAAAAAATAAGAGTTAGGCAACTTGATGTAAAAATTTGAATAAGTTATCTATATTATTTCAAAAATATGTAAGAATAGAATCTGTAGCAAATTGAATGTAGTTTCTAAACTACTAGGTTTTTTTTTAAATCTATTTATGAAAATTTGAAATTTCAATGCACGAGTAATAAATTTTAGGAAAAATAAGTAGGCTGTCTCTCAATACCCTAACCACAATAAAATGATAATTTTTTATAATATTTTAGATATAAGTAGAGGACTCATGTCCCAATGTGATGCATATTTTTTGTAATTTTTTCCAAGTAAATAATTAATTATGAATTTTTATTAAAACATTTAAAAAACATAAAAACTTGTATGTCGACCACCTTAACTTGGTCAAAACATCATGAAATTCATTTTTTTTAATTTAATCCTATATTATGCAAAGCATAGAATGTGATGCATGTTTCGGATTTAAAAAATGTGATACCGTTTGAAAGCTATAGATGTTATTCAATCAGCCTATCAATCAAGACTTTAGTCGTAATTCAAATAGAAAATGAATAATAATTATTTATTAAATTCAAAGTAAATCATTATTTATTTTTTTGGAAAGCTGAGAATCTCCTTTAAAAACCCTTTTTGTTTCATCAATTTTGGGTAAAAAAAAGTTAGCCACATACCCATCATATCACCACTTTTTGGCCCATCATGATCCTGCACATACCCCATTGATGGGAAAGACAAATAATTGGTATGATGGTTTATTAGAGCAGTCCATTTGCTCTTGGAATCATTTTGTGGCTACATTTGAAGAGGAATTCACTTTAGACCCTACTACTCTTGTTGGAGAGCTAAAAGACATCAAATGGCAAGAGGGAAGGTCTAGCATGGGTTTCAATCACAAGTTTATTGTTTCTCTTTCCTAGACTCCAAATTATTTCAAAAATAACACACCTTGTATTGATATGTTCCTTGAAGCCTATAAGCTTATATGAGTTTAAAATGAAAAGAAATTAATTTGGTAAGCATAGTTTTATTTTCCTAAGAACTAGGACCAAATTTGGAAAGAAAATATAGAGTATAGAAAAAATTATTCATTAGGTTCTTCCTTAACCTTAAATAAGAGACACTTAGAAGGAACAACCTTCCCAAGAATTTTCAATATATCCCTACTCTAAGAAATAATATAGCTCATAAATTATTAGCATTGGGAAGCTTGTAGTTATCCCAAATATTCTTGGCAAGAAAATCCAATTGAGAAATACATTTCTCAACAATGGAAAGGTAAGATGAGGAAAAAAATTAAAGAAATTTTTGTTTCAATCCCACACTAAATAACCATCCTTGTCAACATAAGGAATATGCCACTTTAGAAAAAAATATTGATGAGTCACACAAAAAATTATTGCGACTCCTTAGAAAGTCAGGAGAAATCCCTCTATTCATCCCATCCATAGTAATTCAATAACCTCTTACCTTCTTGCCAACATGATTTTAAAAATATGTAATCAACAATATCATAACATCAATATCCCTTAAGGCATCCTTCTCAATCCACTATCTCTCTAAAACTAAATCTTGTCACCTTATCCCAAGCTCCATTTTATATTGGAGTAAATTCCCTTAAAATAAAATATCAAAAAATTCTAAACACTTGACCCATTAGCTAAGATCCTGTTATCAAATAGGTTCTCAAGAGAGTTAGCCAAATATTTTTATTGAAGCATGCTACTCCAAAATCTAACTCTTCCTTCATAAATCCTCCAAACCAACTTCATGCCTAAATCCATATTTATTCTTTGGCATTTTTGATCCCACAAACACCTTCTCATTTTATTTAAAAATATAGCCTTCCATATAATCAAGTTGAAATTCTTTACTACGTCAATACCACTCAAAAAAATAATCCTTGGTCTATATTATATCACATTTACCACCTTATTGGGGATTTTAAAAATAGACATAACATAAATAAGTATAGTGGACAAGGAGGCCTTGATCAAGGTTATACACCTAGTGATACATAACCATTTTCCTTTCTAGGAGGAGAGTTTACTCTATAATTTTTCAACCATAGATCTCCATTTGACTTCAAAATTTATCTTATCAATCAAAGGCATCCCTAATTATTTTCTTGTAAGATTCTCAATAAAAAACTTACGAATTATTTACACCTCTATCCCTTCTACATAATCATTGTTCTAGAATAAAATTCATGATTTGATTGTGTTAACCATTTCACTAGCATCAACATCATTTTTTTCTAGTATTCTCTTGAAAATATTAGCTTCCTTGGTAATGGCCTCATTGAATAATAAGGCATCATCAATAAATTGTGTATGCATGACATTTAATCCCTTTGAATAGTATTAGCTTCCTCGGTACTGCCTAATGTAATTTAAGCCCTCTTAAATTACTAGAATTAGCATCAAATTTCAAGGACCTACTTAAAGATTTAGTACTTGATTCAAGAATACAAAAGGGGAAAGAGGGTTAGCTTTCCAAATACCCTTCCCAACCCAAAACAAATTCATAGAATAAACATTGATAAGAAGAGAGAAGGAAGAAAAATAAATGCAACTACCAACCCACTTGCACCAAGATTCACAAAAGCCAAATTTCTTAAAGATAGATGACAAAAGATCCCAAGATGTACTATGGAATAAACCTTATTCATATCAAGATTTAGGAATATCCCATCTTTCTTTTTGAAAATTATAGAGTGGATGGATTCATGGACAATCACAATCCCATCTAGGATCTATCTACCTTCTAAGAAGCCATTTTATTCTTTTGAAATCACTTTTACAAGGTAGTCATTCAGCTTGAAAATCATCGCTTTGGTTTCCACCTTATAGATAGTATTACATAATGTAATGGGCATGAATTCATAAAAAATAGTTGGGGTCTTAACCTTGAGAATAAGAGCTAAGAAGGTAGAATTCCAAATTTTCAATATTGCCCCTCTACATCTACACTCCTTAACAACCAACCAAACCTTTTCATCAACAATGTCTCAAAACATCTAAAATATATTGCTTGAAAACCATCCAAACTTAGAGCCTTTTGGCCCCTAAATTAAAAGTGGGTTTCCTAATCTCCTTGTGAGAAAATATATTGAGAAGGTTGGCATTATAATCATCCCTGATCATTATGGGGATATTTTTTAACAACAAATATTGCATCTCCCTATCCTAAACATGCATAGAAGCTAATAAACCTAAATGAACAAGTTTAAAACTTCAATCATGACTTCGTCCCTATCATTGATAACTAAACTATTGGTTAGTTAATAATAATAATGTGGTTTTTATTCCATTTAATTTTCATGGAAAGATGAAAGAATAAATAGTATTATGGTCACTCTCCTTAATCCCACTAACTCTAGAATTATGATTCCAAAACATCTCTTCCATCCTTAAAATCTTATCGAGCTCATCTCACAAATACTTAGCCTCCTTTCTTCCACCTTCACATAAGCTTTCCTCAATGATGTTTACTTCAATAACCTAAATCTTAGCTTCTACCTATAACTTATTTTGAGAAAAAATTCCCATTTTAGTCATATCCATTCCTTCACTCTTTTCTTGATATAAACTCTAGCCTCTTATTCAATATGTATCTATGACATCCTTGGATTTCAACCCCCCATTCCTTTGATTTTTCCTTAAATCTAGGGTTCTTAAACCAAAAAGAATCCATATTAAACATGAACACCCCTTTAAGTTTCTCACCCTTTTGAATGTAGATCTCAATAGGTCAATGATTTCACCATCCAAAATGAATAATCGTTGAGGAGATAATTAGAAGATTGAGCCAACCCACCAGTTGCTCCTATTGAACCATCCTTATTTAGGGGAAATATCAAATAATTCTAGATTGCAATAGAACATCCATAAGGAAATGGAATCTACCATAGATAACTTCCCACCCCAAAATTTTCTTTTGCGAAAAGGATGACATTGTATTTAGCCCAAAATCTAATTATATTTTTTGAACCCATCTCTCATTTTTTAAATTTCTTCCCAAAATATTACTCTTGGCTTCTTTATTAGGATCATAAACATTTGAGACTACATAAGAAAAATTATCTTGGGTGTAAATACAAGACACATTCATACAATTGGAAGAAAAAGAGATTAAATTTCCAACCACCTTAATTTTATCCCAAAGAATTGAGCCAACCCACCAATTGCTCCAACATTGAAAAAATGACCTTATCCCCTTTTCCAAATCCTTAGAATATTTTAAAATCTATCATAATTAGTTTTTATTTCTTGTAACAACAAGATGTTAAAATTTCCCAAATCAATAAGCCATTTTAGAAGATGGAGATTCTAAAGGGCATTGAGCCTACTAATATTTTGTCTCAGTACCTTCATGCCTTTTTTCTTCCAAGGAGGATTTTTTTGCCTTTCTTGATGAATTTTTTCAAAGACGCTTCAATTCCATTCTCTAATTCCTTGATTTCTTTTATTAATACCTTACTAGCTTTATTTTTCTTGCCTCCAACATTGGTCCCACCTATGTCCAAGGAAATCATGGGGTTTTTACCACAATTCCTCCTTATGTACCTTGTAGTGATTAGATCCAATCAAGATCAAATTCTTTTTCTCCTTTGGCATCCTTTAAGAATTCATCTATATTGAGCTCCTTAAACATACCCCTCACATGTTCCAATTCTACTACCAAGGATAGGGAAATTAATTTATCCCCCATAAACTTCTTTAGGAGCGTTACTATCAATAATGTTAGCCTCTTCTTCTTCAAGAACTTGATTGGTCTTTTCCTTGGCTAGAATATTATTACTTCCCTCTCTTTCCTTAACATCTTGCTTATGACTCCTCTCATCCACATGTATCTTATTTTGGCCCAACTTTTGAAAAGGTTTAATATCACATTTTCTAGTTGTATGACCAACCCTCCAACACTTGAAACATATAATAAGGAGACATTCATATTCCAATTTTTTAGTCCATTCTCCCAAATATAGAATTGAGCTTAATGCCTACTTAGGTGCAATTTGACATAGATTTTGAAATAGGCAACATATTGACCATTGTTTATGATTGAAGAGATATATATTCCCCTAATGAATCACCAATTATTTTGAACACATCTTCAAACCAAAATCTTTAAGGAGATTTATTCATGTAGATCTAGCATGGGTCCTCCAAAATAAAATCATGTTAGGGATCAAATCCAGGGGACCAAGGTGTTATATACAAGTTGACCCTACCTATAAATCATGGCTTGTCATAATGACATTGTTTCTATCTAATTCAATTTGAAAAATGAAAGCTAATATACTTACCTATAAGGCTTGGCAACTCAACCATTCTAAAACAATCCATGTCATAATATGGTCTTTGGTTGAATAGATACCAATAAATTTGGTAATGTTAGCTACTCTCTTTAATTTTTCCATAATTTGGCTAAGGCTTTAAGCACATCAACATTTAGGATATATATCTCCAACTCAATATTAATATTAACCATTAATAATCTACATAGACTTCTTTTGATCACCACAACATTTCTACTAAGGTAAAGGTCCTCATCTATCACACTTGGAAGGAATCCCAAATCTTGGTTGTCTTTACACTTTATCACTCTTCTTAGTGGGAATATCCTTAAACACTCTAGTGGGTATAATTTTTCCTTGTGTAACCTCTTCACTACCTTCTAATTTTCTCTCTATATTTTTTTTTCTATTTTCACCATTTTTTTTCCCTTTTCCTATATATAATACACAAAATCTTAAGATTTATTTATTTCTACTTGTCAAATCATTTGAATATTTACCATATATTTGCAATTTTTTGATATATGGGAGTTATTATTATTTAATAGAAATATGATTTTTTTTTTAAATCATGCTCTCAGCGTATTAAACACGCGATCTAATCGGAGCAAAGGAAAACACACAGTTGGCATGAATGGGTGAGGAAATGATTACAGACGTCAAAGTGTGAAGATCGGTCGAATATCATCTCATCATCCGCTAAAGATTCCATTGAGAAATGAGAAGTTTAAACGAGGGAGTTATGTATTCTGTTTGATGCTCCTGCAGATATCCAAAATGGGAAACAATGGCGGTATCTTCTGTATGCTGTTACTGTGCTTCATGTTCACCTGTTACGATGGTACAAAAGGTTTCAGAATTACCAGAATTAGAATCAGCTTTCAAGGCCCTACTTAAGGCTTTAGTAAGAATCAAGAATACAAAAGGGGAAAGTGGGTTATCTTTCGTGATACCCAACCCTGCCTAAAATAAATTCATGAGAGAAGCATTGATAAGAAAGAATGAAGAAAAATAAATGGAGCTAACAACCCACTTGCACCAACATTCACAAAACCGAAATTTCTTCAGGATAGATAACAAAAATCCCAAGATACTCTGTCATAAGCCTTATTCGTATCAAGCTTCAGGATCATCCCATGTTTACTTTTGAAATTTATAGAGTGGATAGCTTCATGGACAATCACAGTTCCATCTAGGGTTTATCCACTGTCTAAAAAGCCACTTTATTCTATTGAAATCACTTTGCGAAGGTGGTCCTTCAACCTCGACACCATCTCTTTGGTTTCCACTTTATAGATAGTATTACATAACGTAATAGGCATGAATTCATCAAAAATAGTAGGGGTCTTAACCTTGGGAATAAGGGCTAAGAAGGTAGAATTCCAAATTTTCAATATCACCCCTTCACATCTACACTCATCAATAACCAAACAAAATTTTTCAACAATGTTTGAGAACCTCTAAAAAAAACTTGCTTGAAAACTTCCTGGCTTCTAAATTGAAAGTAGTTTTTCTAATTTGAGAATAGTGGCATTATAATCATCCATTATCATTATGGGAATATTTTGTAACAAGAACTCTTACATCTACTTATCTTGAACATGTATAGAAGCTAATAAACTTTTGAACGAGTTTAAACATTCAATCATGATTTCTTCCTTGTCCTTGATAACTAAACTACTAGTTAGCTAAGTATTAATAATGTGGTTGTTATTCTTTTTAATGTTCATGGAAAGATGAAAGAATTTGGTATTATGGTCACCTTCCTTAAACCAACTAACTCTAGAATTATGATGAGAAACAAATCTCAAGTCCATCCTTAAAATCTTAGAGCTCATCTAACAAATACTTAGCTCCCTTTCTTCCACCTTCACTTAAGCTTTCCTCAATAATTTTTACTTAACAACCTAAATCTTAGCTTCTATCTTCACAAAATTCATTTCAGTTCTATTCCATTATTTCACCTTTTTCTTGATATAGGCTAGCTTCTTATTCATTATGTATTTGTGACATCCTTGGATTTCAACCCCCCCATTCCTTTAATTTTCCCTAAAACCTAGGGTTCTCATTTACCAAAAGGAATCCGTCTTAAATGGACACCCCTAGGTTTCTTTCCCTTTTGAATGTATATCTCAATAGGCCAATGAATTGACTATCCAAAATGAATGAACCCAAAGGAGATAATTAGAATATTGAAAATATATTTTGAGTCTATAAAAATTCTATCAAGCTTACTTTGAATACACTCCTCCCCTAGCCATCTATTACTCCAATTGACAACATTTAAACAACCATAAAATTTACGTTACTTAACAAAATTTAAATATTTAAAATATCCCAGAAATATAAAAAAGTGAATATTATAATACAAAAGTATTTTTAGAAAATTATACAATTATGAAAACAATTTTCCCTACAACACAGTCTACTAAATTTTGACACAGAAACAACAATTTTGACAAAATGGGAGAGTCTTAAATCAAGTGTATGATTCACATCATTCAATAAAATTTAGAATATTAATTTTTTTTTAAATAAAAAGACAAAGAAATAAATTCAGGGATGATTTTTGGAAGCTCTTAAAAACATGATAGTATTTTTATATGCAATCAACATTATCCATCAACAACAACATGAAAAGAAAATGAATTCTATTTTTTTTATGGGACTCGACTACATCTAGTGTGCAATTATTAACTTGAAATGTTGTGTATCTCTATGGCCCCTTTTCTCATGGTATGCACTCGTAATAATCTATTATAGTATACTAAAAGTAAAGTGATTATCAAACTACTAAATTCTCATAGAGATTTGTCTAGCCATCAATAATAATATGGCAGAGGGATGACTACATAAGGAATTTTGTGGGCATCATGCGTAAAGGAAATGTGGCATCGTGAAAAAACATTCTTTGCAAGGTAAGCACATAAATGGTTTTATTGGAATGACTTTAAAAAATATCAAGCATCTGCAAATTAGGGAGGTGCAACACCAAATTCCATAACCTTTGCCAGTTTCCTTGTTACGTGCATAAATTAGGAATGTGCATCCATCAAAGAGGAATGTTGATAGATATTATAGGTAGATTTTTTTTAAATAATTTTGTTAATGATTGTCATAAATGTATTAAGGACTCCTTCATGTCAATTTAAGAGATTTTTTAGCTTCTATCATTCATATATATATAGGGGAGAGGAGCCCATAGTGGAGTAGGGTCGAATAGTGGGGATAGAAGTAGTTCTTAGTGGGCCCCATAGTGGAGTGCCTTAATATCCAATTGCAAAACACTTTTTATCCATAAAGTACATAAACTAACAAATCATGTCATGCCACATTAGCGCACCAATAAAACATGACTTAGTGCACCACTATCGGTCTCACCTTTTTTTTGGGCCTTTTTAGATACCTTAACAAAAAGCATGCTGATGTGGCATCATCTTTGATGATGTGGCCATAAAACAAAATATAGAAGCATGTGAGTTGCCAAATAAACTGTTCTACAAAGTTGGAAGTGATTTCAAATTTTCACATAGGATTTTAAGAAACATGAAGTTAGGGTGCTCCACTATAAGCCCCTCTCCCCTATATATATATATATATATATATATATATATATATATATATATATTTATTGGTGGTAATTTTATACACTTCCATAAATTGTTATTAGAATCTATCTTTTGAATGCTTATTTTTAAAATTTATGTAAAGAGACACATATTCGTTATAAAATCAAGTATTTTTGAAACACCATAGAATACACATTAGTGAATTGTCAAATAAAGCTAGATTTCATAATTCTTAGAGAACAAGCATCAATTTTCTTTAGCAGGTAAACTCACCAAATGGATGTGAATCTTCAGAAAATAACTTCTATTGTAGATAGATCTAGATCTTACTATTATTGTAGACCAACATCATACCAATGTTAGACTTTCCAAATGACATTGAGATCAATGCTATCACTTACTTGGCTATTGTAACCCTTCAAAATATAACCCAAATAAGTCACATTTAACTAACTCAAACCCACATTAATCTTACACATTAGTTTTGTCACTGAAAAATCTCCTACAAATATAATTTTACCTCGTTAATTAACAATTTTTTTATATCATTGCACTTGTTGGCATTCATTTATGTAGAAATCATCCATCTCAATCCCAAAGTACAGAGAGTTTTCAATCACTACAAAATATCTTTGCAAATGGGTAAGTTATAGTCATTGATAAATTCACTCACCATCAAATCACTAAGTGGAGCTAATGTTTTTAGTTTTGGATAAGCCAAATTAGTTTAAGAACCAAATAAAATATTTTATCATTTAAAACATGCTCATAGTAAGTCCCTTGTTTTACTTATTTCTTTATTATTTCATGAAGCAATCTCTAGAGCTATTTCAACTTCCAGTATCTAATCCATTTCAGCTATTCTTACAAGCTTTCAACATGTAAATAATACCAATCCATTGTGAATCACATGTTAAAAAAATCTATTGTAGGTTCCCAAAAAGGCAATCTTCAAAGAGATTAAGTAAGAAAATGAATTCATCTCACCCTATAATTTAAATCACAACGCCTATATAATGGATTAAGTAAATGATATAATGTATGTTTCCTCCCATTGAAACTTCTCAATTAAAGCATAGCATAGTTTCTTACATTGAGTGCCTTTGGATCATTGGGCATTTTAGATTGGAATGGTTTCAAGTATGAGGATATGTTTGGTCAAATATTTTGGTAGCAATGAATCTAATGGTAATCCTATATATATCAAATTACATACAACTTGTGACAGAGGCGAACATGGAAATATTTTACATGGGTTGCAAATTCATTTAACTATTGCAAGATATGCAAAGGTGAAATTGGTGATAAGGATTTTTTTTTTAAGTAAAGGTGGCCTTGCCACAAATTTATTGAAATAAAAAGAGAGTTTTACATGAGTCTGAGGGTTGCAGATAGGGAGCAAAATTCTGCAAATCCCAATAGTAACAAGTATCGAACACAAAAAGATACAAATAGTGGAAGATCAGGCATGAGCAACAAAAGCCTGGAAGAAGATCAAGCATGAGCAACAGAAGCCTGGAGGAAGATCAAAAGAGAGAAAAACTACATGAGGGACTCCAATAGAAGAGTTTTGTCGATTGGACCAAAACGCAACCAAGAGGAGCAGAATAAGCCATAAGGAGACGATGAGTATCCATAACAGGAAGATCTGCACTAAGATGTCAATGGAACCGAATTCATCCAAAACAAAAATTGGAGATGATAATGCAATATCAAGAGATAAACCAACTTAATTCAGTCCTGAGAAGCAAAAGCAAAAGATAAAGAATGAAGAGCTTCCCTCTGAGGAAGCAATGTTTGCGGGCAGAGGAAAATGAGGCTTTTCATGTGGTTCAATGAGAGCATGCTGGATGAGAAGCCGAACCGCCTTGTACAACATATAAATGGGATCACTCACTGAACTTCCATATTGCTGCATAAGAAGTTTAATACGAACTTTAAATTCACTGTGACAATCATTTAAATGACCATGAGCCATAGCACTGAGCAGTTTGGAGAGGCGACAATCAGTCAGAAGGTGTTGCTTCATGCTAATAACTCCTCCCACCAGGTTTGATCCTTGGAGGATGTCATATTTCTCCAGGGCTGGTTGTAGAGACGAAAGAGGGCACACATGTGGAAGTAAATAGGTGCCCGCGAGAAATTTTACCATTTCAATACAACCCAGAACATCCATTAAATTTGAAACAAATTGAGATGCCATTTCATAAGGTAAAGCCATAGTATGCATGCCCATCCAATGATAACCCAAAACAATCTAGATCGAATCCATTACCTGCTTGCATTCAAAAGAAAATTCCCTTCGCAATTTTAATTCTGTGAACGGTAAGTCCACCCTAATTTCATGAACGCATGGAGGAACCAACACTCTGAATAGATTGTCCATTATGAAATACCAGAGTTGTAGACCACAATAGCCAAATTAAGCAAGAAGCACATATGAGAATGGCAGGCAACAGGTATATGAAGAGAAGCAACCGCCATTGTATCATAAATAAAACCTTCAACATGCCCAAAGCAATGAACAATAAATGTTCAGGCATGTCGAATTCATTCAAAAGAGCCAATGCTACCAGGTGTGATATGTTGGGAATGAAGAAAAATGGCAAAGTACCCAAGCAAAACAATTTCCGCTAAACAAGCACAAAGGCTTATTTCGATGTCCAATCATGAGAGCAAGCTCTCATTGTCAAACACCGAAATAACCAAAAGGAAGGTCATTTCCAAATTTAGCCCCAAAATTTCGGACAGCCGCCAAGATGAAATTGAGCTGGCAGATGAGAGTTTTTATTTAAAGGAAATCCACGGAAAAAGATTCTCCCTTAACAATGTCCAAAGAAAGGACATTCACGTATTTTTAAAGCATCAGCAGAGGACACATTCCGTGAGCATTTCTTGTGATTCAAACAAATGTGCCATGTGCCAGGTAAATAACGATGTAGCCAGGAATGATATACAACTTGATTCTGACATGAGCATTAATTCATAATCTCCACCATGTGAAAATAACCAGATACAAGAAGAATTTCGGTGAAATGAAAAGAACATTGGTGATAACGAGAACCTTTAAACAATAAAATTCATTATATAAAGACAAATGGTTGACCAAGAAATCAAATTTGGTTTCCTACAGAATAAAATAGAAGTAAGGCTAAATACCACGATCAATATATAAACAAATTGCAACAAAATATGCATTAAGAAAACAAATTCAGACAACATAGGATAAGACAGAAAATCAAGTAGTCTACTCTAGAGACAATAACAACCCAAGAAAATGCACCCACACAAGTATAATCAATGGTACCTATGTCACAAAATTCCAACTTGAGAATGCAACACTATAGCTAATCAATCAAGGAGACATAGTCCAGGTGGGCTCCAAGCCTCTTCTTCAAGTCCATGGCTCTTGAATCCAAGAATGAGAACGACTTCTCTCCTACTCATGGTTTGCTAAAATCCAACTTCATTTGAAAGTGTGCTAAGCATGTATGCCATATTGCCTTGCCAGTACATTCAAGTGAAAATTGTTAGCCCTCTAAAAAAATCCATTTTTTAATGTCTTTTTAACTACTATCTATGCCACCCATCCCCAAAAAGAGTCATGCCTTTTTTTTCAACTCCTCTCATATTCCTACCTAGATCCCCACACTTGATAACAAGTTCTTTTTTTAACCTCTCTCATTCTCCTCCTCTCATCCATGCAGCCCTGTAAGAATGCTAGTTCTTTTCTCTTAATTGTCTATTTTCCTTGATTTGAGCCTTCTTAACTTGTTTTTATCTCTCTTATTTCAGTTTAACTTCAGTTCCATATTCCTATGTTGATACATGATCATTTCTTTCAAATTTAAAGTAGTCAATCTCATCTTATTTATTTATTTTAATTCTAAAATATTTATAAATAAGTATATATAAAAAGAAGGCTTATTCCACATTCATTTAATTCAACTAATCAAATGATTAAATTTTACACTTGCAAGTGACTAATGAAAAATGAGGGTTATGACGAATTTCAATATTCTCACGATTTCAATATTCTCTCCACTAAATTTCAAGAATAAAGGGGTCCTAAGTACATTTGTCTCTTATACCGCTCATGGTTGCAACTACTCACTAAATTTGGTAAATGCATCCCAACCCTTCACATTCCAAAATCTTTCATTTCAACCTTGAATTCTCTCCTCAATCCTAAAGAAATCATCTCATTCATTTTCCACTATTGATCTCTCCATCACATCTCCACCATCCATTACGTCTCCAAAAAATCTATAAATTGAGGCACATTCTCATCCATTTCACCATCACATTTCGAGCTAAACTTATATGCTATCAAAATAGGTAATCTTTAAAAAAAAACCCACTTTCTAACGATCATTGGACAAAATCAAATCACATTAGAGTTTTTTGGTAACACTTTTTGAATACTTGTTTTCTAGCAGTGTTCTCAACTTCAATTCGAGATCTATCTGAGGTTGGTGGTAGTTTAGAATAGGAATATGTTGGACCTTCCATTTGTTTCCTAGTTCAATTCTAGATTATTGCATACAAAAGACTAGACCACAAACTAACTATCATAAGGAATTTAATTAGTGTATAGTATAGGTAATAATAATACCTTAAAACCACGAATATAACCTCTCACAAAAGGATATTCTTCCTTTAAAAAATGCAATAATATAGTTTAACAAGCCAGCCAAATAGCCATCAAACACTCTTTATATGTATTTTAAGAGATAACATTAAAAAAAGTCTAAAGGGAAATTGTTTACAATTCTTCATTGTCTTTATTTATGCTAGGATTTTGGCTTTGGTATTCTATCATCTTCTTTGTTTCAACTATCAAAATTTTATTTATTAGGTTTTCTATTTTGGTTATTAATCATTGTAAACCTATCTCTTCTTAGTAAATTCCAATCAAAGTGAGGAAGAATCTTGAGGGTGAAAGATTCAAACCATCAACCTCTAATATTTTAAAAAGGAAATAATGTTTTGATACAATTAAAATTAAAAGATATAAATTGATATGTATACTTGAGATGTTGAAAAATGAAAAGAATGGCATGTAATATGTTAAATAGTAATTGTACAACTACAATATATGTATTAGGAATGATGAAAGAAGCTAATATATTAACATTAAAACTAATAATATCAAAATTATAAAAGTTAAAATTAACACATAATACATGTGTTCTCATTCTCAAGAGCCTCTAATAAAGTTATCAACAAAAAAGCTTTGAAGTTCAAAATTCAATGGGAATGAAGGGTGCTCACCGTGTAAGGTACATGCTTTCACTTTGTGTCTCCCACTTTTTATTTACCCTTTGACTATAACTGATTTGAGAGATCTATGCAGGTAATTGAATGTCAATGTGCTTTTGGTTGTGGCTTTCTCTTCCCTTCCCCTTAGCTAGTTACCCAAATTCCAAAATTAAAAAAATATTGGCTAACTGTGATGGTTATCTGAGTTTCCTATCTTGAGAGGGCTAAATGGGTATTCTCTAGTTCAAATTTGGAGAAAATTGGGTAAAAATAACCAAGTTATGCTATTGTGGAATTTTTAGGGTCTTCAAGATATTGTGGAAGTTTTAATGGTGTCGGGATATATCTATTGGCAGATGGTCAACACTCCCCTCAAGATTTCTAACAAGGGACTAACCTCCTCTCATGTGATCCATGTCTCTACCATTTGAATTGGGAATTGATAGATCGATCTTTTAATGCAACGAAAAATGTGGGCCAACAATTGGTATCAGAGCATTGGGTCACGAGTTCAAATCCTCTCAAGTAACGCTGAGGGGGAGATTGTTGGTAGATGGTCAATGCTCCCCTCAGGATTTGTTACAAGGGACTAACCGCCTCCCATGTGATCCATATGTTTGTATCAGGCATTCATAGATTGATCTTTTGATGCAATGGAAAATTTGGGCCAACAATAACCACATCAAGGTGAAAGATATGAAATATCCATATTAGGGTCAAAGTAATTGCATAACTTAACTTTTTCTTAGATCTTTCCCAAATTCGAAATGTGACATCTTAGACACAACAAAGTTTCACAATATCCATATATGGGTTTCACATTAGAATATATTTTGGTGCAATTTTTAAGGGTATCAAGATATATCCACATCAAAGTCAAAGTTTTGCAATTGCATAACTTCCTCAATTTTCCTTGGATCTTTCCAAAATTTGAAATGTGTCATCTCAGACACTAGAAAAGTTCCACAATATCCATATAGAGGTCAAATTTTCATAATTTTTACATCAAGGTGTATTTTTGTGAAATTTTTAAGGGTATCAAGATATATCCATAATGGGGTGGAATTTTTGCAAATCCACATCAAGGTCAAAGTTCGGTAATACCATAACTTCCTCAATTTTACTTGGATCTTTCCCAAATTTTCAATGTGGCATCGATAAGGGTGTCAAATTTTTGCAATTGGGTGAAATGGTGTTTTTTTAGCCCAAAAACACCATCAACACTATAACCATTTATGCAACTATCAAATATGATATGTGGAGGTCCCAAAAATGATCTTTAAGGGTTTTCCATAAATTTTAAGGGGTAAAAATGGTGCCCATTCTACATTTATGAATTGTAGACCTCCTTTTTGTTAGAGGGTCATCCTTTGTCATGTTTTGTAATGAATTTTGTGGGGGTTTATTCACTTCATTCATGGATAGATCAACGTTGAGGCATGCCTATGGTGTCAATTTTTTCTCATGCCTCTAACTTGAGATTTCATATACACATGTTTGTTGTTCATTGGATTGAGTCATGGTTAGGGTTTTTTATCTTTCCCATGTGCTCCCTCTTCCTCCTATATCCTTATGATGTATAATATTCACTTTATGTTCATCTTTTTGGGTTCTTCTATTGTTTCTAGAGAATACACATGTGTAAATTTCTTGCATTTTTGTAACTATAAATAGAATCATGCCTCTATGTCAATGAAAATCACCATTTCCACCTCTTTTCAGTTCATACATTCTATGTAAAGTATTCTTACCTCTATGTATGAATCATTTTTATCATTTACTATGTTGTGTGTTGTGTTAATTTGGTTAATAGGGTTGAATGTAAATGAATCTTCCCTCTTGGTGTTTATCAAACTATAACCCCTCACTCACCTTTAAGAATTGGTATAAGAACCAATTGTTTGGTCTCTTTTGGTGATTATTGTTGATTTTCTATGTTGTTTTGAGCATGAAGAAACATGTTCTAATCTTGGTGCACCACCACCCTTTCATTTTTTTATTTATCTCTTCCATTTTACCTTTGTAAGCTAATATAGCAGGGTAGTTTTAGAGTTATTTAGTATTGGGTTGGACCAACACTATTGCACTTAGGTTGGAAAGAAGCCTAGAGCCTTATCTAGAGTTTTGATCTTATATGCAAGGTACCACACCTTGAGATCATTCCCATATTTCATTAGAATGTTGGGCAATAGGTTCAACAAAGGGTGAACTTCTATATGATAATAGTACCACAAGTAATCAATATTATCACTTTTAGATTTTTCTACTCTAACAAAACCATTACTATGATATTTTTAATACAATATCAATAATCTATTAGTGGGGATCCAACCTAACTATTATATATTAAACCATATTATCACCATAAAAGCATAGATAATATTACACTAGAACTAAGAAATAAAACATACACCCACCATGATCACTAAAAAACATTATACAAAAGAATATAAAATATTCTACCTAAAAATAAAATATAATATTGGTTACCCAAAAAAAAAATATATAGCTACTATATCCTAAACATAAGCCCATTTATCTAAAAGAGATACAACAACCTATAGACCCATAATATAAAAAGCAACAATAACTTAATGAAACTAAAAAGGAACCTAAGTTCTAAAACTACCCAAAGGATCTATATTCCATCACTTAAGGACACATAAATACACCCCATTCTATGAAACTAAGACCATATCCAATAATGGTACAAAAGTACTAGACATGGGAACCACTCCATGCACTTTGATGCATTTAAAATAAATTTAAGCATTGCATAGCCCTAATGAGTAAACCATTCTCCAATAAGGGTATTCGATAAAGACACTAGATAATTATACCACACCATTGTGAAAAATTATTATCATATGTCTAATAGCCATATATATAGTGCCTCACAAAACAATTCCAATGTATGATTATCCACCCTTAGCTGATGCACTTCTTCCTATTGTTGTTAAAGAAAAGGTTCAATAATAGAATTCAAGACCTATCATAATTTTTTAGCTACCACATACCTCAACTCTCTAGAGAAATATCTCCTTTCTTTGCATCATCTTCCTCCTTGAATCTAAGTAGAAGCTCAATAATACAACTCCTAATTTTATCATTCCTTATCATATTTGTAAGATTATTAAAAATAATGATAAATATTATATGCAATCTAAAGCAACCAATGTCAATCATGCCATCCTTCCCAAGTATTGCATTAAATAGCTACAAATTAACCTCATTGTCATATTTGAAAATCCACTTCAACCAATGATATGAGAGAGGAACATATGTATTTATGTCCTTGAAAGACTCTCCCCACACCTATAGAGGAGGATATTTGACATCCTCAAGATGATGAGGTCCAAAGGGGAAAATGGTCCTCAACTAATTCAAGGATCAATGCTCAAGTGATGGGATAAAGCGATAAAAGGTGGTTTTTTATATAGGAGTAAGATGAGATAGTTTTAGGAATTGAAAGAGTAGGTCACAAAGGTCCTTTGGATAAACTGGCAAGCTCTTAGCTAAGGATGAAAACGTGGTGCGTGGACGTTAATGCAACATGTTGGTGTCTTGTATAGACTAAAAACCAAGACTGTCACAAAAGACTACTAAGGACCTACTAACAATCTAATAACCAAACTCGTAAGATTCGAGAAATAAATATACAATAAAAAAATTAAAAATAAATGGAAAATGCATAATACAACAAGAAGAAAGCAAGGAAATACTCACAAGAATTCCAAGAATGAAGCCTCCAACAAAGATGCTCCTTCAATACCTACACACATAAGACCGAGAGAAGATGTTGGGGTTGTTTAGAGGCTTGCCTTAGTCAAATGCTTGTGTTGGTGTTTCCACCTCCATAGATAGCTAGATATGATCGATATAGAAATAAAATAGATGAAATAAAGAAAAGATAGAAGTGCTAGAATAGCATGCTAACAAAATCAAGAGACAATGCAGTAGAGAGACTATGACTAGTTTCCTTTAGCAAGTGAGAATGTCGAAAGGAAGAAGTTGCAATCCCCAAGCTTGAGAATGATATGCCAATAGTGCTAAAGCTTCAACGTAGAGAACACAAATGCAATGGAGGTGGTAAAGAAAGGTGGAGAAAGGGAAAGAGATATTGAAAGAGATTGACAATGTGAGAAATATTGATTAAGAATATAAGAGATAGTAAGATTGATGCAAAATAAGGAGTTTTGAGAGGTATATGCATGCCTAGGGTCATTCTAGTGTGTCTATGAGTGAGAAATAGGCAAGAAACATAATGTCTCAATAACTACTATAGTCCGAAATCTATTTGTGATGTTCGTGCAATGCACAAATGTCTACGCGACACACATTCATCCAAGACATAAATTTACCTTAACGGTCAGGAATGAATGGGTAATGATTAATTTAAGATGGGATAATAAGGGACATTGCATTATCGAATTTAATTTATCTAAAGGGGAGGTTTATGGAATGTGAAATTGCATAGGATGTAACTTTTGATATTACATTTTTCCCCCACTTTAGCAAGCATGTACATTCTATCATATGTGAGCTAAAGTAGAGAGAAAAAGGTTGGATCTAGCATATACCTAGGATGAATAGGATGCACCTACATTTTTAATCCTATATATGTGATTGTGAAGTTGAGCCAAGACACGAAGAGGGCATGGGCCTTCTATTCTGCAAAGTTGATTGTAAATTCACCACAAACATGTTAGTTGTAGACAATCACGTTAGGCCAAAAAGTAAACAATAGACGTGATAAAATTTGATCAAATATAAAGACATCATTGATAAGTATGGCTAGAAAGTTTTGTTACGTGTACAACAAGTGAATAGGCATGTGGTTGTTACAAAGTGTATTATAGGATAGCCAAAAAAAAGGAAAATCTAGTCAGGTTGCCCCTAAGCTAGATGACAAGATTAGGATAAAAGACAAGTCTAGTCAGGCTACCCCCAAGCTAGATGATGAGATCATAAGACATTATGATTTTTATGAATTTTTTTTGAAAAATATAAGAATATTTAGATATGATAGCCCCCCCTAGAATGATATGTGCTATGTAGAGGAGCACAAGTTATTATAAGGATAAGAAAGACAATGAGATAATTGTGTCATGATATACATAGTGAGACGTATCCATGGAATGTTATTGTGCAAGGGATGACACATAGAATCCACAACATCAAGAAAAAGCAAGGATAAAGAGATCAAAAGTACAGGGGGGTCCAAGTATTCAAGGTTAGAACTGATCATAAATATATGCATATATATAATATACATTATGTGAATTGTCATCACCCCCAAAATAAATTGGAACACAAAGAAGAGCACATGAAGATGAATAAAAAATTGGGTCAACATGGAAGAGGTCTAAATTCCCTGATGCTTTGCATCATTCTTGGCGTGAAAATAAAAGTTTAGGATAAGTAGAAGAATGATGAAACATATAGAAAAATTTTATGATAGATTTTATCTCCTATATCCAAGTACCTACAAGGGTATCAAGGGTCCTTTAGGGAAATACAAATAAACACAAAAATATAATATAAAGATAAGAAGAGGTACTTCTCTAGTTCAATACCTCTAACAAGTCATCCTACTTCCAATATAGATCATTTAAGGGGAGGGAAGACGAGCTTGCAAATGGAGGCTAGCGAGGGTAGTACCAGATGACTCGCTTGCAGGAAGGGACAAGGAGGCCACTTGAACATCCTCATCTAGGGGCTCCTATGAGGCTAACACTATTGACTTAGCAAAGAGGGATGATGGGGTTGGGATGTCCTCCATCGATTCAAACATGCACTTCTTTAAGGAGTGCAATGATTAAATAGAAGGAAGTGGATGAGCCAAGGTGTCATTTTTGGCCTAGACAAAGGAGGGACAATGAAAAACCTCAAGGAAGGAGACTGGACTCCATCTTAAGAATGGAACAAACCAAACTAGGATGAGATGAAGAAGATAAAGAAGGATTTTTACAACTATCCTTCAAAGCAAGGACGTGCTCTAATTTGCTCTTCAGAGGAGGATGCAAAATTCTCTCATTAGAAGAAGAAGAAATAGAAGGAGCCATAGTGGATATGACCTTTGTGTGAGGCATATCCACAAGCTCAGAAAAGCGAGGAAGTTTAGGGAGAGAGGTAAACGAAGGATACTCTAAAGGAGTGATGAACACTTGTACCCATTTGTTGTAGGGTTCATTAGGATCCATCAAGGAAGCTAGAAGCAAAAACTGAAGCAATAGGAGTAGAAATGGGAATAGGAATAGAACTAGTAGAGACATAAACAAGAAAATAAATAGAAGGATCACCGTAGGTCTTCCATAAGGAATCACACTCTCAACACAATTCCTATTGGTAACACTTGCACTCATGTGAAAGTTGGTTCTAGCTGAGAAGACTCTAAGGTTTCCTACTCCACTGGAGGAGTAATCTTCATGGTCATTATTGGTTGAGGAATAAGCTCCTTAGGAGGGACCGGAGGTGCCAGAAAAATAGAGACCCGAGTCTCGACCATGGGCTCCTTTTCGTTCTTTACTTTGGAATCAGGTGGAGGAACAAGAGGAGGCATAAGGGGGCTAAGATATAGGAGAAACACAAGAAGGACCAACTCTAGTTGCATTCTTTCCCTTAGATCATACAAGGTAGGGCAGGGGATTATGGGTGAAACTAGGAGTTAGAAAACTTGAGGTTTAGATTTCACAATCACACACACCTTTTTCATTCCCTATGATAGGAATAGTAGAAAGAATCAAGGAAAACATTGGCAGTTGTGAAATTGTGGTAGAAGAGGAAGGTCTACTTGAGGGAGTGTGATTTTTGGTAGCCTTTGAAGAAGAAGGTGCAAAGGACAAAGAATGTTGTTGCGCACACATAGATGCCTTCATGGAAATGGCATGAGACAAAGGGGGGAAGGTAGCAATAGGGGATGAAGCTCTAGTCTTGTACCTGAAATAAGCCTTGTAGAACAAGTCTCCATGGGGTGGTAAAGGTCCAATAAGAGCATGCCAACAACATGGTCTAATGAAAATCCCCCATGTGATACAAGGGGTTTGTATCCCGTGTCATGGATAGTATGCATTATGTCATCATGAGGTAACTTAAGACCTTTGTGGACTACTAATGTGACCAAATTCATGGAGACTAGTCATGGAATGCCTAGTCTCACTCTAAATAGGTCAAATTTAGGAGTCACGACAAAAGGAACATTAATGGACTTGGTTCTGGACAACAAGGACCGTCAAGGAAATAGAACTAATAGGTGGTACAAAAAGGCCATCATGATTATAGATCATAGTCTTTGATTCCTTGTATTTCTCCTTATACAAACTATTAATGAAAAGAGTCTCCTCCGTGATAACATTTACCATATTGGCAAGGTCAACCATAAAACTAGTTACGATGTTAGTTGATTTGAGCAGGGATGTAAAGAGGAGAAGGTTCCCTATTAAGGGGAAATTTGTGTGGTGTGAAATTTATATTAGAAATCTTATCCACATGATTCATAGGAGGAATAGGAGTAAATGAGACCATGGTCACATACTGACAATGACTAGATTCAGAAGAGGTGGAACGAACAGTGATCAAGTTGGAAAAATAAGATGGAAATGGGTTTGTGTAGATCTGCAGTTGGCTATTAGCCTTGGCTTTATATATTTGTTAAAAATTTTCTTTCTATCGTCGAGTTGGATGGCACTACCATCTATGTAATCCTCTACTACAAGTCGAAGACATACACAATGTTTGGTGTCATGACCTAGGACATAGTGATATTGATAAAACTTTTGCACATCATACCAACTAGGGTATGGTTTATCATTGGTAAATGGTCTGACTGTGGGAAGAGAAATTAAATTATCTTTTAGAAATTTTTGAACACTAGCATAAGAAATTCAGATACTTTTATAAATATCTAGTTAGTCCAACAGTGTTCTTTTCAATAGGAACGAAAATAATGTTCGCTACAACTTTGTTTTTTCTCTAGACTCCCCTGAGATAGACATAGTTGTCTGATTATCGAGGTGGGAGGATGAAGAGGAACCTCATACTACATCACTTTCTGTTGGTAACCTCTAAGTGTAGTACACAGATGAACGATGGATGGGTATTTCATTAAGAGGACTTTCTCCCAAAGTATCGGCAATAGATTCCCCATAAACACCTGTTGGACATCAAAATCAAGTAGGGCATAGGGGATTTGAGAAAACAAAGATTGGCAACATGATTAATGAAGTGAGTCACCCTTTTGTGAGCTCCTTGCTTGCAATGAATGAGGTTAATGAATGTGACCTTCAACCTAATGTCAGCCTAGAATTTTTGTAAGAATTGATTAATCAATTGCTCAAAGGAGAAGATGTAGTTTTCAAGAAGGGAGAAAAACCATTCTATTGTAGTGTCCTTAAGGGACCGTGAAAATAGTTTGGCCTACGTGCATGGAAGTGATTGATGAGATGTGAGTTTACGAATCATCTTTTCCATTGTACTTGTCAAGCTTTGGAACCTTTAACCCTTGGGGAATAGGGACATTAAGAATAATGAGGGCCAAGGGATTATGGTGGTAGTAAGTTTGCAAGGTGGAATGAAAAGTGGCATTAACTAGGTTGGCTAATTGTGAATATATTTGACCCATATTTTTCAATAGGGTGTTTAGAACAAGATTAAAGGGTGGGGGAGGCAGATTAGGCATAGAGGTAGAGGTTCAAGGTATGAATTCATGTTGAGGAGGAACATTGTAGCCCAAAGGAGTGTGAGATACATTGATCCCAAGATTAACAAGGGGGATATATGCAATATATGTGCCATCAACAAGAGTCATATGAGGTATAGAAGGATTGGTGTCCACCATATGCATAGATACCTCTTGTTGACGTGGATGTTACACACACACCAACAGACAAATAAATCTTTTCCAAATGAACAAAAGAACCTATCTATCTTGAAATATCACTAAGATTTCCTGGTTAAAGATAATCTTAGCCATCCCAAGGCTCGGGAATGTTAGGTCTTGACGTACTATGCTCACTCAAGGTTTGTTGTGCAAAAATGTTGTTAATCACGAGGGGTCTTTGGTTTTGGAGCTTTGCAACTTTGGTAAAATAGAATAATATAAAGATTTAGCAAATTTAACATAAACTTATTTAGGAGCATTACTATCAATAATGTTAGCCTCTTCTTCTTCTTCAAGAACTTGATTGGTCTTTTCCTTGGCTAGATTATTAGATCACCCTCTCTTTCCATAACATCTTGCTTATGATTCCTCTCATCCACATGTATATCTTATTTTGGTCCAACTTTTGAAAAGGTTTAATATCACATTTTCTAGTTGTATGGCCAACCCTCCAACACTTGAAACATATAATAGGGATACATTCATATTCCAACTCTTGAGTCCATTCTCCCAAATATAGAATTGAGCTTGATGCCTACTTAGGTCCAATTTGACATAGATTTTGACATAGCTGGCATATTGAGCATTGTTTATGATTGAAGAGCTATATATTCCCCTAATGAATCACCAATTATTCTGAACACATCTTCAAACCAAATCCTTAAGGAGGTTTATACATGTAGATCTAGCATGTGGCCTTTAAAATAAGATCATGTTAGGGATCAAATCTAGGGGACCAAGGTGTTATATATAAGTTGACCCTGCCTATAAATCATGGCTCATCATACATACATTGTTTCTATCTAATTCAATTTGAAAATATGAAAGCTAATAGACTTACCTATAAGGCTTGGCAATTCAACCATTACAAAGCAATCCATGCTGTAATACGATCTTTGGTTGACTAGATACCAATAAATTTGGTAATGTTGGTTACTCTCTTTAATTTTTCCATAATTTGATTAAGGCTTTAAGCACATCAACATTTAGGATATATATATCCAACTCAATATTAAGATTAACCATAAGCTTCTTAAAATTCTTTTGATCTCTAGAACATTTCTAGTAAGGCAAAGGTCTACATCTGCCACACTTAGAAGAAATCCCAAATCTTGGTTGTCTTTACACTTTATCACTCTTCTTAGTGGGAATATCCTTAAACACTTTAGTGGGTATAATTTTTCCTTGTGTAACCTCTTCATTACTTCTAATTTTCTCTATATTTTCTTGCTATTGTCACCATATTTTTTTCTTTTTCCTATATATATTACACATACATTTAAAGATTTATTTATTTCTAATTGTCAAATCATTTGAAAATTTACCATATATTTGTATTTTTTGATATATGAGCGTTATTATTATTTAATAGAAATATGGTTTTTGTTTTTTTTTTTAAATTGTTGGGAAATCATGCTCTAAGCGTATTAAACACGCGAGCAAATCGGAGCAAAGGAAAAAACATGATTGGCATGAATGGATGAGGAAATGTTTGCAGACGTCAAAGCGTGAAAATCGGTCGAATAGCATCTCATCATCCGCCGAAGATTGCATTGAGAAATGGGAAGTTTAAACGAGGGAATTATCTATTCTGTTTGATGCTCCTGCAGATATCCAAAATGGGAAACAATGGTGGTATCTTCTGTATGCTGTTACTGTGCTTCATGTTCACCTGTTACGTTGGTGCAAAAGGTTTCAGAATTACCAGAGTTAGCATCAGCTCTCAAGGCCCTACTTAAGGCTTTAGTAAGAATCAAGAATACAAAAGGGGAAAGTGGGTTATCTTTCGTGATACCCAAGCCTGCCCAAAATAAATTCATGAAAGAAACATTGATGAGAAAGAACGAAGAAAAATAAGTGCAGTTAACAACCCACTTGCACCAACATTCACAAAAGCCAAATTTCCTCAAGATAGATAAGAAAAGATCCCAAGATACTCTGTCATAAGCCGTATTCATATCAAGCTTCAGGATCATTCCATCTTTACTTTTGATATTTATAGAGTGGATAGCTTCATGGACAATCACAGTTCCATCTAGGGTTTATCTACTCTCTAAGAAGCCACTTTATTCTTTTGAAATCACTTTGCGAAGGTGGTCCTTCAACCTCGACACTATCTCTTTGGTTTCCACTTTATAGATAGTATTACATAACGTAATAGGCATGAATTCATAAAAAATACTAGGTGTTTTAACCTTGGCAATAAGGGCTAAGAAGGTAGAATTCCAAATTTTCAATATCACCCTTCTATTTCTACACTCTTCAACAACCAACCAAACTTTTTCATCAACAATGTTTCAAAACCTCTCACTTGCTTGAAAACTTCCAAACTAGGGGCCTTTTGGCCCCTAAATTAAAATTAGTTTTCCTAATCTCCTCGTGAGAGAATATATTGAGAAGATTGGCATTATAATCATCCATAATCGTTATGGAAATATTTTGTAACAAGAACTCTTGCATCTCCTTATCTTGAACAAACATAGAAGCTAATAAACCTTTGAACAAGTTTAAACCTTCAATTGTTATTTCCTCCATGTCCTTGATAAGTAAACTACTAGTTAGCTACGTACTAATAATGTGGTGGTTATTCCTTTTAATGTTCATGGAAGGATGAAAGAATTTGGTATTATGATCACCCTCCTTAAGCCAACTAACTCTAGAATTATGATGATAAAAAGTCTCAAGTTAGTCCTTAAAATCTTATTGAGCTCATCTCACAAATACTTAGCCTCCTTCCTTCCACCTTCACTTAAGCTTTCCTCAATAACTTTTACTTCAACAACCTAGATCTTAGCTTCTATTTTTAACTATTTTTTAAACAAATTTCATTTTAGTTGTATTCCATTATTTCACCTTTTTCTTGATATAGGCTAGCTTCTTATTCATTATGTATCTGTGACATCCTTGGATTTCAACTCTCCCATTCCTTTAATTTTTTCTAAAACCTAGGGTTCTCATTTACCAGAAGGAATCCATCTTAAATGGACATGCCTGGGTTTTTTTCCCTTTTGAATGTAGATCTCAATAGGTCAATGAATTGACCATCCAAATTGAATGAACCTAGAGGAGATAATTAGAATATTGAAAATATATTTTGAATCTATAAAATTCTATTATGCCTACTTTGAATGCACTCCTCCCCTAGCCATCTATTACTCCAATTGAACCATCCTTATTTATGGGGAATATTAGATACTTCTAGATTGCTACAAAACATCTAAAAGGTAAGGGAATCTATGATAGATAACTTCCCACCCCAAAATTTTCTTTTGAGTAAAGGATGGCATTGAAGTTAGCACCCAAAAGCCAATTATCTTTTTTGAACCCATCTCTCATTTTTAAAATTTCCTCCTAAACTCTTAATTTCTTAGCTTCATTATTAGGATCATAAACGTCTGATACCACACAAGAAAAATTCCCTTGGATGTAAATACAACACATTCATACAATTGGAAGAAAGAGAGATTATATTTCCAACCAACTTAATTGTATCCCAAAGAACAAGGCCAACCCACCAGCTGTTCCGACATCAACAAAATAACCTTGTCCCCTCTACCAAATCCTTCTTAGAATATTTTAAAAGCTATCATAATTAGTTTTTTATTTCTTGTAACAATAGAATGTCAATATTTTCCAAATCAATAAGCCATTTTAGAAGATAGAGCTTCTCAGTGGCAATGAGCCCCTTAATATTTTGTCTTAGTACCTTCATGTCTTTTTTCTTTTTAGGAGGTGCTTGCCTCCTTTCTTGATGAATTTTTGCATAGATTCCTACATATCATTCTCCAATTCCTTGATTTATTTTATTGCTACCTTACTAACTTTAGTTTTCTAGCCTCCAGCATTACTCCCATCTATGTCCAAAGAAATCATGGGGTTTTTACCACCATTCCTTCTTCCCTACCTTGTAGTGATTCTCAAATCAAGATCAAATTCCTTTTCACCTATGACGTCATTTGTGAATTTATCCATATTGAGCTCCTTAAACATATCCCTCACATATGGAGTTTTGCTACTAGGGATAGGGGAATTGATTTCTCCCCTATCAACTTCCTTAGGAGAATTACTATCAATAATGTTAGTCTCTTCTTCTTCAAGAACTTGATTGGCCATTTCCTTGGCTATAATATCAATACTACCCTCTCTTTCTTTAGCATCTTGCTTAGGTTTCCCCCCATCCACGTGTATCTTATTTTGGTCCAACTTTTGAAAAGGTTTAATTTCACATTTTCTAGTTGTATGACCAACTCTCCAACACTTGAAACATATAATAGGGAGACATTCATAATCCAATTCTTGAGTCCATTCTCCCAAATATAGAATTGAGTTTGATGCCTACTTAGGTCCAATTTGGCATAGATTTTGACATAGGTGGCATATTGACCATTGTTTATGATCAAAGAGCTATATATTCCCCTAATGAATCACCAATTATTTTGAACACATCTTCAAACCAACATCCTTAAGGAAATTTATACATGTAGATCTAGCAAGGGGCCTCCAAAATAAGATCATGTTGGGGATCAAATCTAGGGACCAAGGCCTTATATACAAGTTGACCCTACCTATAAACCATGGCTCGTCATAATGACATTGTTTCTATCTAATTTAATTTTTAAAAAAAGAAAGCTAGTAGACTTACCTATAAGGCTAGTGGCAATTCAACCATTTTAAAGCAATCCATGCCATATTACAATCTTTGGTTGACTGGATACCAATAAATTTGGTAATGTTAACTCCTCTCTTTAATTTTTTCATAATCTAGTTAAGGAAGACTTTAAGCACATCAACATTTAGGATATATGTATCCAACTCAATAATAAGATAATCCACATAGGCTTCTTTCGATCACCACAACATTTCTATTAGGGTATAGTTCCTCATCTATCACATCTAGAAGGAAACCCAAATCTTGGTTGTCTTTACACTCGTCACTCTTATTAGTGGGAATATCACTAGATAGTTTAGTGGATATAATTTTTTCTTGTGTAACCTCATTATCTTTGAATTTTTTTATATTTTTTGCTATTTTCACCTTAATTTTAAGATTTATTTATTTCTACTCATCGAATCAATAAAAAATTACGTACCTATCTTTAATATATTTGTAATTTTTTAATATATGGGCACAATTAGTTTTCAAAATATGGGTTATTTTAATTTGTTTAAATCATACCCTATGCGTATCAAATTTGCGAGCTTATCGGAGCAAAGTAAAAAACATAGTTGGCATGAACGCGTGAGTGGGAAATCTCTTGGAGGTGTGGCCGACGTCAAAATAGCATCTCATCATCCGCTAAAGATTGCATTTTGGCTACCCATATATAGATTGAGAAATGAGAAGTTTAAGCCAGGGAATTATCTATTCTGTTTGATGCTCCTGCAGATATTCAAGATGAGAAACAATGGCGGTATCTTCCGTCTGCTGTTACTGTGCTTCGTGTTCACCTCTTACGTCAGCACAAAAGGCGTAGACTACGCCTCAACATACATAGTTTGCATGGATAAATCTGTCATGCCCAATGAATTCTCCACCCATGAGCACTGGTATAGATCCTTACTTTCTTCTGTGAAAGCAGAAAGGACTGATCAGAACACCCAGACCGAGGATTTCTATCATTACACATATGACACTATACTGAACGGTTTCAGCGCCTCATTAACACAGTCAGAGCTGGACATGCTGGAGGAGATGCCCGGGCACGTATTATCATTTCCCGATCCAGTGGGAAACATTCATACCACCCATTCAACAGAGTTCCTTGGACTGAGGCCCAATTCGGGTCTTTTGCCCAGGTCCCGATTTGGGCAAGACGTAATTGTGGCCATACTGGACACGGGAATCTGGCCAGAAAGCCAGAGCTTCCTCGACCATGGAATGGAACCCGTGCCCGCTAGATGGAAGGGAAAGTGTGAAAACGGCACCGACTTCGACCCATCGCTCTGCAATAAAAAGCTCATAGGAGCGCGCTTTTTCAACAAAGGTACTCTGGCTATGTACGGTACTACTGACCTCTCCCACGATTACGACTCTCCGAGGGATTTTGAGGGTCATGGAAGCCATACGTCGTCGACCGCGGGAGGAAACTACGTCGAAGGCGTGAACTCGTTCGGTTACGCCTCGGGCACTGCCCGAGGCGTGGCTCCTGCGGGTCGAATTGCTATGTATAAGGTCGTTTGGTTGAAAGGGTCGGTAGTAGTCATCGGGTCAGACGTGCTGGCCGGCATGGAGAGCGCCATTAACGACGGAGCCGATGTTTTGTCTCTCTCCCTCGGCTTCGACTCGGACACTCCTTATTTCAGAGACGTTATAGCGCTGGGAGCCTTTGCGGCCATCAAGAAAGGAGTTTTGGTGGTTTGCTCGGCGGGAAACGATGGGCCTTTGCGACAAACTATGCATAACGCGGCGCCCTGGATTTTCACGGTTGGAGCCAGCACGGTCGACAGGGCTTTCGCAGCTATGTTGACACTGGGCGATGGAACCGTTGTGAATGGATCGTCCTTCTACACTGCTTCCAATCCACATGAAGGAGCCAGGATTCCTCCCGCTGCGCTTCTCTACGATGAGGGAGACCCCGCCTGCAATAAAAAGCCCGAATTGCAGAGAGTGAATGGAACTGTGCTGCTGTGTATCAAGAATACTAGTCCTGGGATCATTCACGATGCCAATGCTGCAGGAGCGGTGGCTTTGGTTTTGGTGGGCGTCGACAACATGGACTTAACGACCTACCCCGATGACACTTTTCCATTGATAGTCTTAGGAAGTGGAGATAAAGCAGCAAGGGATGCAGTCGTAAAGTACGCTTCTACAGTGTCGAATCCTGTAGTGGAAATACAGTTTGGTGTCACAGTACTGGGCTTTAGACCCGCGCCCGCTGTAGCCGACTTTTCGTCCAGAGGGCCCAGTTTTCCGAGCCCCAATATTCTGAAGCCTGACATCATAGCCCCTGGGGTTAATATCCTGGCTGCGTCGCTTCCAGATAGGAGAGGCGTAAACAAGTATATGATAGATTCGGGCACTTCTATGTCGTGCCCACATGTGGCTGGGCTAAGTGCTCTGGTGAAAGCCGTTCATGCAGACTGGAGTCCCGCCGCAATAAGGTCTGCCCTGATGACCACTTCCTACATGCTGGACAATTCTAATGCTACAATTACCGATCTGGGCCGCCATGGCCGCCCTGCCACGCCTTTGGATTTGGGAGCAGGGCATGTGGATGCAGAGAAGTCTATCGATCCTGGGCTGACCTCGATTTGGGTTCTGATGCGCTGAACTATCCTACTTTTACTGCCATTTTCAACCAGAATGCAACCTCAAAGTCGTCCGCAACGTTCAAGAGAACGCTCACGAATGTAGGAGATGCAGAGTCGTATTATATGGCGGTGGTCGAGTCCCCTAAAGGACTCAAAGTAGAGGTGAATCCCTCCAGTCTGACATTTACGGACAAGTTTCAGAAACTGAATTTTACTGTTACAGTGGAGGCGGAGAAAAGTTCACGTTTTGCATATGGGTTTCTGAATTGGATTGATAACAAAGGGCATGTGGTGAGGAGCCCTGTTGTGGCCCTTTTTGATTAAGAAAGATCCATGCACCTTTACAATAAAATCCATCGAAGCTCCGATTGGGTATTCGATTTTCTTGTCAATCACATGTTTTAGCTTCTTTGGTACACACCAAAAAAAAATCTCTTCATTTCTTGAGCTTTATTATTTGCCATGAATGTAAGACTGTCTTTCAATTTGATCATAATAGTGCTGGCTAGTAAGAAGTTCAGAGAGCAATCTTTGGTTGTTACATTTGAATTTTAAGTTCAGGATAATAATATCAGTTTTTTTTTTAATAGTTTTTAGATTTGATTGTGTAAATAATTTTTTATCAATGTTTCCGATCATATTCTATGATCTACCATCAGAATGAGTTGGTCAAAGAAGAGAATTGAAGAAGGTAGAGGCATGGATTAAAAAATTGTTTATATAGTCAAATCTAAAAACTATCCAACTAATCTATCATGGATTATCGAATTTCATGCTTTCAATATATCAGTTTTTTAAGGTTTTACACATTAATGATATGATGATCTATTATATTGCTCATTTTTTAATAATATTGGTTCAGGTTATAAAAATTAAGTTATGTAACAGAAATAGAATGTTGAAAAGACAATAAAAGGTTGAGAGCATTCTTGTTTTGAAGGTTGGAGGTTAAAAGAAGGTTGATCAAAGAAATAAAGGACTTCAAGAACAAGTTCTAGGTTGGTTTTTGAAACTTTGCAATACTATCTACTATAATGTATTACAGATGATATTAAGGCAATTATATCCCAACACAAAAAGTTGAAAGTTATGGAATCAAAAAAAAGGTAGTAAATAATTGATCTTGAGTTTTGCAGTGCAACCTCCATTTTTGTAGCAATCTTAATGATTCAAACTTTGAGATTTGAAATACAAGTGTGTGTATTCTTCATCATTGTTGTTCTTGCAAAACTTAAGTTCAATATATCTTTCGAGAGAAAATAAGCTCAAAACATTTAACTTTAAACAAAAAATTGTTATGATAATTTAGATATCTACTCAATTGAATTCCTAATTATTTTTTTGAATGTCTACATATAATATATATTTCATATCAAATATATAATTTTTATTTTTTAAATAAAAATAAAATTTCACAACCACTAAATAAACATAACTATACATAACTTTCAAAGTCAAATTAAACTATAACTAATTATAATTTAAAATTATTTATTGTTAATTTGAAACAAACTGAAATATACCTTAAATTGAGCCTCTCATCATTTAAGTCGCTTGAGAAAGTTGAATTTGGATATTGGTGTGTACTTTAGGTAAGTGTTGTATTAGTGGAGTAAGAGATTCGAATTCAGGCTAATTAAAAATATGGATGTTCCATGTGAAGAGGACAAATAGGCCCCCACAAGTCATTAAAGGGATGTGATTTGGGGCCTTTTTAAAATAAAATAAAAAGTCCACGGGAAGAAGCTTGGAACCAAGTTTTCAACTATATAAATGTGACCTTTGTGGTGGGGAAATTTTTACATTCGAATGGTGATTAATATGCAGAATTCATTTATTTGGGATTTGTGGTATTGGTTGATTTCATTGATAAAAGGAAAATTTTGTAGTGTAATGTATGGTGATCTATCAAGATGGTTGTTGTGTAATTATTTGTTGTATCTTATATATAAATATATATTGATTAAAGAAAAGTATTTATAAGATTATCTATTGTTTATTATAAAATATTAGTAAAGATATCTTAAATATATCCATTTAAAAATGTTGAAAGATATCAATTTTGAATTATTATATTTATTTAAGAGTTAATATTTTTTTAGACTATAGGAATCGGGTAGCCCTCCTATAAATTGTAGTGCGCCTAGTAAAAAAATTTCACATGACCAATGATGCTGGTGCAACATGCTCTCAATACTATAGGGACGGGTGGAGACTAGACCTCATGACCCTTTTCTTGCAACAAGATGCTTTAGCCAATCAAGCTAGGCCCCCCACCCCAAGAGATTTTTTGTTTTAGATACTAAAGCGCTATTTTATTTTACTTTATTTTTATTTGAGAAAAAATTTATGTACTTGAGTTATTTTATATTTTTAGTTTTGATCTAAAATATATGTTAGTTTTTGTTACACGCTCACACTATTACACTTTATCACTTGTTGTCACTATAGTTACACCTCTCTAAGTAATTAAATATTTTACATTTATGTTCCTTGAGAGGAGGCCAATCTTAATACAATAGTTATGTCTATAGACGAGAAGTAAACATTCTTTCTAAACTAAAAAAATATTAAAATTACATATATTAAAATTATGAAGGCCAATCAATATTAACAAAATTTTGGTCCTACTATAGTAACCTTTATTCACCACACCATGTTGTATTCACACCATCTTACTCATCCTCCTCTATTATTGCAAAAGACCAATCAAAGGTAGTAGTGAGGTTATGTCTCTAATGCATTTTAGGAAGTTAAAACTTGCTATAGACCTATGTATACAAATAGCCTCAAGGAGTCCACCAATAGGAATAATGAAGGGGACTCAAGCACTAGAAATAATGCCATTATACATTTTCTAGTAAATATTCTATGGAAGGAACAATAACCCTAGAACCATCAATCCAAAACCTACTTCAAACCTTCACTCCATTGAGACTTGGCCAAGACATTGGTGATTTGTTTGACTATTTCCTTTAATAGCTTAGTTACATCCAAGAGCATTCCAACAAGAATGGAAACCACATCAATATTGAACCTATACCTATTATTTTCCACCAAAAAGCATCACTCACAATCACTTTGATTTTATATAACATGATAATCGCTTTCCTTGAAAATTTTCTCAAATACAATTATATATTCCCTCCAAGAAAGTAATGTCTCCTATTTTCTACCAACCACATAGGGGTGTTTGCCACTCTATGAAATTTCTAAAAATATACTCATTGGGTTTAAATTGAGATGCAATGCTATAATTTAATGGAAAGTGGTTATATTCTCAATTTTCTCCCAATGCTAGATCAAGACACTGTAAGTGAAACTTAAAGGACCAAAATATGGTTTTTAAATCAGACTATTTATGCATGTTATTCCTTTTATGGTCTTAGATACAAACTATCATAGGGATTATGCATTGGGATGGATTGAATGAATCCCACATATTGAATGTTGGTAATTTGATAAAAAAATATGTTGTTTATGTGGAATCGAAAGATTCCCATATCTCAACCAAGTTACTGATAATATTGTAAACTTTCTTATTAATGACATAGTTTTCTATGAAATTAGATTCTCCTTTTATTTCCTTAAAGATGTGTTGTATATTGAATACAACAAATGAATCTAGTACCAACCATACACTTTGCATAATGTTGTTGATGTTCTACTTTGGAGATCCTCATTTATAGATAGCATTGATAATGACCATAGAAATACCTTCTATCTACATGTTACCAACTCCATATATTTTACAAACCTAAAGGTCAAGAAGGAGTACATGCACTTTTAGTTCATTATTGGATCCATCTTATAGTTTCTTTGAAGCTGCATTGATGAGATTTGTAAAAGCATCTTGAACTAAATAACCTACTCTTGATTTTTCAAGGTTATTGTTGTGTGGTATCACAACACGCCCCATTAATGTAAGACTTGGGGACCCCAAGTGAAAACTAACGCTTATGGTAGGTGCTGGCTAGTTGGAAAGATCACTAAAAGTGAAAAGCAAAGAGAAATCTTTTTGAAAGAGTACTTCGTAATTCAAGTGTTCTGGGTACCGGGTACTAGGAACCAAGAATGTTAGAAATGTAAAAGGTAAAGCAAAGTGTTCTGGTCCAAGAGTCGAGGTTCGGTAAATATTGAAGTTTAGATAAAACCAAAGTCTGGGAAAATCATGGGTAAAGATGAATACCGAGTACCAGGTACCGAATAACAATGCAAAGAAATTTTTTAAAATTTTAAGGTTATCTAAGAGGTTTGATGATCCGGTAATCCTGGTCTAAAAGATAATTACGCAAGAATAAATGATTTTCTTGAAAGCATGTTATTTATGATGGATTTATAATGATAACAAATTAATGATGGTTTTATTTACATGAGATTTTTATAAAAAAAAAAATTAAAAGGGATTTAATAGGTAAAATTTGTGATTGCAGGAGAAGTAGATTGCGATGCAAAGTTTGGGTATGGATGGTTAGGAAAATTTGAATCATGGATAGAATCATATCTAGATTCAAGTTATTATCCTGGAAATAATAAAAAGATAAAAATCCCAAAGGACATCAATGCGCAAATGAAGCTTGACTTTCGTTGACTTCATTTGCAATTTTCTTACCAGTCACCACATTCACGTGCATTGATGTGATTCGTCCCTTGAATTTACTCTCATGTATTTGTCTTATCCTACCTATGTCTTACTTCTATAAAAGGCCAAGGGATACTTCTTTTTAAGTTTAGAATTTGTGGATGTCGAAAGAACCAAAACTTCTCTAAATTTCATTCTTTTTTCCTATTTTCTAAATCATTCTGGACTAAAAACTTGTATGCACATAGAACTTAATCAATATTGAAGCCAATTTGATAGCTACCTATCTCATGTATTTTTGTAGCCGGTTTGTTAGTTCAACCAAACAAGACTGTGTGTTGTGTCATTTAAGGGTGCATACAAAACCTACTCAGTGTCCAAACTAAACCCCTTCTTTAAAGCTTGCACCGTTTTATGCCTAGATGTGAAGCAATCTGGTGAAGTATAAAGCAATTTTCTTTTATTTGATTGAATCTTGGGGCATGCATGGAGAATAACTGGGAGATTTTTTTTTTTTAGTATTTTGATGCTTTATTTTAGATTAGATGTTAAATTTAAGAAAATGTTTCAAAAAATAGATGAATGAATGAGAATTTATTGAAAATATTTCGTTTCTATGAAATTGTTGAATGCTTAAAGCTAAATCTACTTAAGTGATAGAAAAATTATTGGATGTTCATGAAATATTATTCAAAATCTTTTGATTTCATGAGATTATTTTATGATCAAACTAAAAATCTTTTATCTGATGCTAATGATTCTTAATGAAATTGGAGATAACCATAGACCCCTTGAGATTAATAGCAATATCACAACATACCCTGAAGCGAACCTAGTATGGTGGTGGGTGCATGGAGATGGGTAGCAAATTTGTGGCCACTTTCAAAAAAAAGTTTTGAAAAGTCATAATGCGGGCGCGTTATAACGCACTTGTGTTATGGCTTAGTGTGCCGAGCCCGAGGCTCAGCCACAATGAGCCTATAACGCAAGCACATTATAGCGTGCTTGCGTTATGACATGTGAAAAGAAAAAAAAAGTGAAACTCATTCATTCTTCATTTCAACTGTGTTTTTTGTTGTGCCCGCGGCCAAAACCTCCATTTTTTGCGCTCGCATTCTAGGAGGAGGTATTGTGCAAAAATATTCACCAATGATTGCTATTTCTTCGCAAGGATGGCACCACAACGATGAGGAGGTGTGAGAGGTAAGGATTGTTTGCTTTTTGTTTTGAATTTGTTAGTTTTAGTTTGTATTTGATATATATATTTTTGAATTTGTAAGAGATGCAAATCAGCCTGCAAACCCTCAAAATCCTCAACAAGAAGAGAAACCAAATTCTCAAGAACAAAATCCTCAACAAAAAATTCAACCTCAACAACAACCTCCTCCACCAATCACTCAACACCCTCCTGACACTCAACAAAATTTAATGAGTGAAATTGAGAAAAACAAAAAACAAATTGAGGATTTAATCAGTAGGTTGAGCGCTCCAAATGGTTCAACAATAGAAAGAATGACCCTAGCAAGTTCACTGAAAGATATGTTAAAAAATGTAGATTCAATTAGCAAACAAATAACTGGATGGAAAGATAGGAGGTAGGCGGCTACGACTTATTATGTAGATAAACTATCATATAAAGATGTAAAGGATTTAAAAATTACAAAAAGTAATTTGTGCTCATTATTCACTAACCCATGCACAAATCAAAATCTTACCCTCATTGCGAAGAGGTTTCCTATTCATTGGTGCCACGACCAACAAATTAGGAACCTTTTTTATGATAGGTGGTACATGGCCTTTGATTACCCATCATGCAACAATTGTGAAGTCCTACTGTATTTCCTTAGGAAACTATACTGTGAGTTCATATTGAACAAAATCCCAAATTATTTTGATATGAGGGACTTTTAGGGGAGAGGTGGGAGGTCAGCTTAGGATAGACCTAGTGCATAGCCAAATCCTACGCGGAAAGGGAGATGAGCTCTCGCTAGGCTGCCTTGTGAGCACGTTGTTATGCCTTTTGTTGCGAAGGAGAGTGTCGACGTAGAGACATTGCAGGCGATCAACACTTTGACCTAGAGTGTCATCCATCATACTAGCCCTATTCTACAGTGCCATCTAGGGGAGTCTTTGAGTGGTGGCCTTTGAACCCATGTGTGTCAATCTTGAGAGGTGACTTGTTCATTTGACCCCACTGACACTGAGGAGGCTGCTATGCAGGATCAGTTTACAGCTATGGAAATGGAGAGGCTAGCTGACATTTTGCATCAGGCATATGGCATTGATAGTTAGGTAAAAGTTAGCATATTGATTGAATTTAATTTATTAAATTTTAATTTTGAAATGCAAGATTAACTAATTTAGTTTTATGATTTTAATAAAATTGCAGGGTCACAATGTTGAGACTAGATACACCAGCCCTATACCTGCTTTTTTTCTGCAATACACCTATCAGTGGGGTATGTAACTAGTAAACATTTATAAATTTATTACATGTTAATAGCATTGTTTTATGAATGGTATTTTAATATGTGATTTTGGATGTTGAACAGGCTAATATTGGAGGTTTTGAGGGAACACCTCCCAGTGCTAGTGGATTTACTCAAACCCACATGTAGGTAATAGAATAAAGAGTTTAACTAATGAATTGTACTTAATAGATTTGTGTATTTTATATTCATATCATTGATTATGATGCATTGCACATCATTCAAACTCAAAGCATTACTTCACATTCCATAACTAATAACTAGATGTTGATAGATGACAAAATTTTAACTACAATATAGTTGTTTAGAAAGTTAACATAAGTAGTGATGCAATTACTTCACATAGGATAAGTAATAAGTCTAGGAGCAGCTTCCAATTGCATTTGCTTGTCACCTTTTTTTATTTTTACAACATTGATTGACAACTTTTGTCTTAAGATTCTACAACTTAATAATTTATGCCTAAAATGACTATCAAAGACCATTACAAACTAAAAAATGGCTATTTAAGTCTTATAACATCATGAAAATACGTATACAACCTCATACATTATAAGTCATGACGTGGATCACTATTGTAGTTTTTGTGATTGAATAATTTTTTGTTTTATTTTTAGATGTTGGTGGCAGAAACACCTCCAAATGTTACGAGGGTAATGGATATCGATGTTTCATCTGCTATACAATCCTTGATGGCTCTGATAGGGGAAGTATGAGGAAAATTACCAAAATTCAATTTACATTCGTTGTTATAGATGTTAGTTCTAGTGAAAAATCAAACCATTATTGATTCGTAGTTTAATTTCTATTTGGATGGTTTATACAGGGCTTGAGCACGCCTCAGTATGGGCATGTGAATATTTCCCTCATGGAGAGTGATCGTGAGATGGCGGTAAGTGATTATTTTGTTAAATATATCATTTTTTATAATGTAATTTCTATATATTAATGTCTTTACTTCTTATTGTAACAGTTAAAACTTCACCAAGAACTTAACAGTAGGAGGAGTAGCAGGAGCACTCCTTGAGCACAACACAAACGAGTGACAAATTATCGCCATCAGATCGACAAGCAAAGGGAAATAATTTATTTCCAGAGCATGGAGAGAAATGAATTTTGATTCCATAGCCCTTTGTTGTATGCCTACATGGCAGTTTTGTACATATTTTGTATTGGATATATTTGACATTGTATGCCTATATGGCATTCTCATAAGCCTATATGGCTATTTTGTACCTATATTTTATACTTATATAGACATATATTGATGTATGTGTACATGGCTATTTGGTTAATACAAATATTTTTATCAATGGTGTCCATATTTGCATTATAAATTCATGGTTCAATAGATATGAGTTACATGTATTCAAGTGTATACTTTACAACTTACATGTATACTTTTTGAGTTACGTGTGTTCCAATGTATACTTTGCGACTTACGCATTTTCATGTGTATACCTTGTATTCATGCATATACTTCGTATTAAGTTGCACGTATACTATGTATTCACGTGTATACTTCAAGGCTTACGTGTTTGTGACTACTTGTGCTTCTCTTATTCACATGTACATGCTTGAATTATTTACGTGTATACTTATTAATTAGTTAGCCCTAGCATTGATCATTGTTGTCCTTCATGGTTTGTCTTGAATAAATTAATTGATTGATGCTAAACAACTTTATCTAAAAGAAAAAAACATGTTTTCAATTGGTATTCCATGAAATGATTCATAAAAAGATTCTAATATATTTAATCCTTTGATTGGAAAAACTCAATTAAGCAAAGGATACATAGTCTTCACAACACTTGCAAAACATAATATTCAGAGTAGATGAAGTAGTCAACTTCTTGACACATTATCTATGTTACCGGGTTCTTCTATTTTAGCCTTGGTTCTCATCTTGGTTTTCTCCTGGTGCAAGTCCTGGTTTGGTTCACCTATGGGTTTGACTAGGGTCCTTCATTTTTGGGTCTAGTTCTCCCACGCAGAACCCAAGACAACCTGGGCATAACCCAAACAGAACCTAGGCAAACCAAGACAGAACCCGCGTGCCTAGGCATCCAAGAAGTGTTTTTTTGAACATTTTTTTAATGTTTTATGGAGTTTGACTTTGACCCACGCCCAAGGGAACCCTAAAAGTGACCTCTAAATCACTTCAAACACCTTAACTACCTCATTATTATTCATTTATTTTGAAAACAATCATTTTCATTCCAAGAGGCTGAGCTTTCATTTTTGCTTGCTAGATTGAAAGTGAATTGTGACACGACTTTCTTTTTTCAAAAATTGTTCTGCATCATTGAATTGAGAATTTATCACACATCTATAGAGAAACAGAGGAATACTACAAACTAAAACACATTACAATTTTTTTCTCACTGACTTGATGTACTCTCCAACATCTCTCTTCTCTCATGTGAAGAGTTAGAATTGCTTGGCCATGCCTTTACATCATTCAGGAATTTTTTCTCTTTTTGACAATGTCAAAAGCATGGCTGCATATAGATTAGGCAAAAGAATTTTCCTTTTAGATTAGCAATGCATGGAAGTTTCAAAAAGTATCCTTGATATTACAAAAAGATATGTGTTTATACACTTCAATTGTGCAGTCACCCTTGTGTTCTTTAAAAGAAAAATCTGCCTATGCCACTATTACACTGCACAGGTAAACCGTATTTTTTATTGTGGAGTTATATTAAGCTACCACTCTCAAGACCAATGTAACAATGATACAAAATAATGTTTAAGACTGCAAGAAGACATCAAAATGGCCAGTGTACTAAACAAATTCTTATGATTTCTAAAGAACGCTGATAATTCTACTTAGTTGGATTCATTTTTCAAAATCATAGAAATTGAACCCTAGCATCAATAGACTCTGTATATCAAGCTACCACAATTCAAGTTTCAATGATGAATATTTATCATGCATGTTTTAAATGACATTCAAGGTTATGGTGGTTTTGTTGTTTATATGATGTTATGTGATATTCTAATCCTGATTCATGCTTCTAGGATGCATATATATATATATATATATATATATATATATTGTTTTTACATGTTTTTTGTACCAATGAACCCAAAACGAACCGAACCCCCCTCCAAAAATTATTGGCTGAACCGGCGAACCAAACCCCCGAACCTGAACCTGAACATCATACAACCTCAAAACCTCTTCCAACACTCTTCATTCTTCCTGCACAAACTTAATTGACCACCAAATTATGCTACCCCCTAACTTTACCCACTTTTACTCCCTCAAACTTCTCTTTTTCATTCAAAACCCCTATTTTCCAAACTAGGGCATCATCATGCCATAACATACTTTTGACCTCCCATATCCTTGTAGACCTTTTCAACACATCAAAATCCACAACCTCACCCTATTTCCAACCTATTCTAACTTATTTTCAAGCAATTTCTTCTTTTCACCTCTTCTAGCCTTGCTTTTAAGGGGCCTCAATTCTGAATTTTCAAAAGGGGCAACGTTAGTAATCTCTTCCAATGCCTTCACCAATGCTATTTTCTTATTCCTACTCCATTTCCTACTTACATTAGACCCATATCACCGAGACATGGCCTGAACAATAGGTGTAATGACCTATTTCAACATATTACACTCAAACCCTTGTATGAGCAAGTTCAGACCTATTTCAAAAATTTACTTCTAAGTTGCTTGCAACTTAATAGAATTCCACAAGAATGGATTCTAATCAGAGCTAAAAACATTCTACAAGTATGGATTCTAATCAACCATTGTGTGTATGTTTCTCTTTTCGATTGTTTTGCATGCCATCATAAGGGATCAAGTTGGTTGAACAGAGCTCGAACCAATTTTGCGTGTTTGGGTGTGAAAGAGGACCATGCCTAGCATAAACGTACCTATCGGGATGCATTGGAGCAATTTTTTTGGTCACACAAATTGCAAAACGAAGTTGCACCACTTTGCAACTTCACACTACTTGCATTTGACACTTTTTACATCAAGTGAAAACTGGACACCACAGGAAAACAACTCCAAATAAACAAAAATTGAGAGAGGTTATTGTAGAGGGGCCCAACACAATCCCATAGGCTCAAATGAAAATTTTGTAAGTGTCACAGTTTTTCAGTAATAGCCTGTCAAAGATTGCTTCCATTTTGCACTTTGGACCCTTAAGAGATCTATCTGGTTGAACATATCTCAGAGTGATTCTGCGTGTTTGGGTGCAAAAGAGGACCACGTATAGCGTAAACATACCCATTTAAATGTGTTGGAACAATTTGTTTGGACACACGAGTTGCAAAACGAAAGTTGCACCACTTTGCAACTTTCAACTACTACATTTGACAACTTTTGCCCCATGTGAAAATTTTCCACCACGGGAAAATACCTCTGGGATAGAGAAAACTGAGAGAGGTTATTGTAGAGGGGCCCAACGCGATCCCCTAGGATTAGATGAGAATTTTCTAAGCATCAAGGTATCCGATTAACAACATGTTGAAGTTTGCATCTATTTTGCACTTTAGACCCTTAAGGGATCGATCCGATTGAACGTAGCTCGGAGCAATTCCACATGTTTGGGTGTGAAAGAGGACCATTCCTAGCGTAAAAATACCTATTTAGATGTGTTGGAATAGTATGTTTGGTCACACAAGTTGCAGAACGAAATTTGCACCACTTTGCAACTTTCAACTACTTGCATTTGACAACTTTTTCCCCAAGTGAAAATTCGCCACCACTGGAAAATGCCTCCGAAATAGCAAAAATTGAGAGATATAATTGTAGAGGGACCCAACGCAATCCCATAGAATCAGATGAGAATTTTCTAAGCATCATGGTATCCGAGTAACAACATGCTGAAGTTTGCAGCCATTTTGCACTTTGGACCCTTAAGGGATCGATCTGGTTGAACGTAGCTCAGAGCGATTCCACATGTTTGGGTGTCAAAGAGGACCATTCCTAGCATAAAAATACCTATTCAAATGTGTTGGAATAGTCCATTTGGTCACACGAGTTGCAAAATGAAAGTTGCACCACTTTGCAACTTTGCACTGCTTGCATTTGAAACTTTTTCTATCAAGTGAAAACTAGACACCACAGGAAAACCACTCCAAGATAAAAAAAAAAATTGAGAGAGGTTATTGTAGAGGGTCCCAACATGATTTCATAGGATTAGATGTGAAGTTTCTAAGCATCACGGTATCTGAGTAACAACATGCTGAAGTTTGCAACCATTTTGCACTTTGGACCCTTAAGGGATCGATCTGGTTGAACGTAGCTCAGAGTGATTCCACGTGTTTGGGTGCAAAAGAGGACCATTCCTAGCATAAACATACTTATTTAGACGCATTGGAGCAGTCCGTTTGGTCACATGAGTTGCAGAATGAAAGTTGCACCACTTTGCAACTTTGCACTACTTGCATTTGACACTTTTTCCATCAAATAAAAATTGGACACCACGGGAAAACCACTACGAGATAACAAAAATCGAGAGAGGTTATTGTAGAGGGGCCCAACATGATCTCATAGGATTAGACGAGAAGTTTCTAAGCATCATAGCATCCAAGTAACAACATGCTGAAGTTTGCAACCATTTTGCACTTTGGACCCTTAAGGGATTGATTCGATTGAACGTAGCTCAGAGCGATTCCGTGTGTTTGGGTACAAAATAGGACCATTCCTAGCATAAAAATACCTATTCGGATGTGTTGGAACAGTCTGTTTGGTCACACGAGTTGTAGAATGAAAATTGCACCACTTTGCAACTTTGCACTGCTTGCATTTGACACTTTTTCCATCAAGTGAAAACTAAACACTGCGGGAAAACCACTCTAAGATAGAAAAAATGAGAGAGGTTATTATAGAGGAGACCAACGTAATCTCATAGGATTATATGGGAATTTTCTAAGCATCATGGTATCCGAATAACAACATGCTGAAGTTTGAAGCCATTTTGCACTTTGGACCCTTAAAGGATCGATCTGGTTGAACGTAGCTCAGAGCGATTCTGCATGTTTGGGTGCGAAAGAGGACCATGCAGGTAGCATAAACATACCTATTCAGACGCATTGGAACAGTCCATTTGGTCACACGAGTTGCAGAACAAAAGTTTTACCACTTTGCAACTTTGCACTACTTGCATTTGACACTTTTTCCATCAAGTGAAAACTGGACACAACAGGAAAACCACTCTGAGATGACAAAAACTGAGAGAGGTTATTGTAGAGGGGCCCAACATGATCTCATAGGTTTAGAAAAAAATTTTGTAAGCACCATGGTTTCCGAGTAATACCTCGTCAAAGATTGCTACCTTTTTGCACTTTGGGATCTGATGTTTCCTTGAGCTGTACGGTTCTGTACAGGGTGATTGTGCTCTCCTTTTGATGGAATTCAGTGGGAAGCAAACTTAACTCTGTTTTAGTTTTGGTTTGGTTGGATTTCAAGTGATTTTGTGCATTTTAGAAGCCAATTACTGAGGGTCAGTATGTATACCCTATTTTAAGGGTTTTAAGTGCATTAAAATGTCATATTAAGCCTTTCACCCATTGTATGCTTCTATAACTCAATGGAAAGGCTTAGTTAGGGTTATTAAACATGTGTGAAAAGTGTTGTGTGTAAGGGAGGTGAATAGAGGGTTTTTAGGTGATGCCCTAGATGTCAAATGGTGCATTTTTTAGTGGAAAATGGTGGTTTAGTGCTAGGGGTTGAAGAAATCTTTGGGGGAAGTGATATCTCTTGAAATTTTAAGCTTGTGAAAACCTTTTTAAACGTGTTTCAGGCTTTCATTTGTTGTGGGAAGGTTTGGAGTATGGGTTTTCAATAAACCCTTGCCTAACTTGTGAAAGAAGAGGGTTTTGGGGTTTGTTATGTTAGAGGGCTTATTGATGCAATTCAAAGTGGAGGAACTCTTTTTAACATCAACTAATCAATTCTCAAACAATGAACCCAATCTTTGATCACTAAAACACCCAATTTCTCAAAACATACTCAAAAGGCTTCTAGCTTTCAATATTCAACAAATGAAGTTATCCTACTGCTAAGGCCATACAAAGGCCAACAAATCATCACTAGAGACTTACCACAGTCTTGCTACAAGATTCACAAAAGATCCCCATAAGTTTCTTTGTGCCATCATGGAGAACCAACAAACTAACCTACTAGAAGGCTACTAGAATTACCCCACTTTTCCAAACAAAGTACCTTTTAAACTTCTTGTAATCACACAATCCCTTGGAAAGTCACTAATTGTGACTCAAAACATCAAATTCACTAATCATTACACCAAAAAAAGGCTTCTAGGGTGTTGTCCCAACAAACCCTCCCTTTTCATGCATAAAACTAAGGTTTTACTAGATCTACCATAAACTGGGCTTTCCAAACTTTTAAATTGTTTCCAACACACCTATTTAGGTCTGCATAGACATTATATGCCATTACCAATCCAAATCCATCAACATTTCACTAAAACTATTCATAAAACCTCCATTTTGCTCTGCCGAGCCCTAGGGCATCACTCAAAACTGACCAAAACGACCTCTCAGCCTCCCAAATCCCTTGTACAGTTAGATTACACTTTTCATGACCCATTCCACAAGGAATAGTGGAAACATAAATTGGAATGGGTCAAATCCACATTTTAGAAGACCCTCAATAAGTAAACAGTGTTAAATCAAGGGAGCAACAAAGTACTGAAGAGAACTCACTCAATATTTTGTCTTAGAACCTCCAAAATGATGCAAACTAAAGCTACTTCACACTACCACACAATGCAAAAGGTTTCAGAGCAAGAAGGACCTGTAAGGGTCCATTCAAGGGAAAGAAAGTTCAGAAAACTCAACAAAATACTAAGAAAATGTTGTTTTTCAGTTTTGAATTTCTTCTATCAGCAAAATTACATTGTGTCCAAGCCTTCAAGAGGCTTTAAATAGCTTTTACAAGTGATTCTATATCTTTCCAAACAAGCCTAACTGTTGTTTTTGTAACTAACATGACTTACTACATTATAAATCAATTGGTCTAATATGACATTATTCAATTGACAATACTCAAAACACAAAACTAACTTAAGACTTTCATGAACCAAATTTGCTCAATAACCTTGGTGCCCCTGTACCAAATTTCAATATTTCAGTAAATCTCATTACAATGCCTTAGGTACTCTGTTCTCACACATATTTTACAATGTCACTCATACATTTGAGATTCTCTTATAATGTCTACATCATAGCTTCTCATTATGAGGTTAACTTCAAATGAGTAACTTGAGATTCCCTCGCAAAGCTTCACACGCTCTTTTATAATGGCTTCAAATCAAAATTGAGATTTGTCAAGATCATAAAAATAAGGATGTTCCATTGCTTTTTTGGTTGAGATTCTCTTCAATGGCTCATAAATCAGCATTTTCTGCAAAGAGAGACCAATCAATTTTTAGTAGTTTAGTTACAGATACACAAAGTAAAAGAAGAAAAAGAAACAACATCCAAAATGGAAATGAAATGAAAATAGATGGAAGGCACTTACAGATAGGCATGGCAGTCTCTCAAATTAGTCACTCTTGGTCATACATCTTCATTGGGAGTTCCAAGATACTTATTGCACACAACACCTCTCATGAATAGAATATCTTGAAATTCAAGATGCTCTTATAATGTCTACATCACAGGTGCTCATGATAAGGTTAACTTCAAATGAATAACTTGAAATTCCCTCACCAAGCTTCACACACACTTTTGTAATGGATTAAAATCATAATTGAGATTTGTCAAGATCATCAAAATAAGGATGTTGCATTTCTTTTATGGCTAAGATTCTCTTGGATGGCTCATAAATCTGCATTTTCTGCAAGGGGACACTAATAAATGTTTACTAGGTTACTTACATATACAAAAATTAAAATAAGATGATAGCATTGGCATCAAACAAATTAGCGTGCATAAAAGTATAAATTAATAAGAACCATTGTGCATATACTTACAAATTAATCCAATGAACCATCTGGGTCTGTTCTACTCTTTATTGTGTCAGGTATTGCCTCATGGTCAAACTCATAGACCTTCCACAAGGTCTTGTTCAAAGGTCTACCCCCATATTTTTTCAAACAAACATTGGATGCCATGACAAGGTTCGAGTAATGAAGAATCTTACGATGTGTGTCAAATTCTTGAAACAACCACTGTTTAACACTCTTATGTGGGTACCTTCTAAGCCACATTCTAGTAACAACAACTGAGCCTATAGGGTATTCGATGTTTTCTCCATCTATAACTGGGGCTTCCAATTTATTTTTGGCCTCAACACAATGATACAAATAATAGTCTGTTCCCTCTTCATTGTCTTCATCTGCAATAATTGCATAAACATGCCCTACATTGATATGTGCAACAAATCACTTGAAATTAGTCAACATTATGAATACAGTACAAAGTAGGATAACAATATGGAATTTCAAAAACTAAGCAAGTAGATATATTACCTAGTTGAACTAGATTTGATACATGGTCAAAGTCGACTAATGATTCCATCTATGTTAGTTCCAATGTCGTCGGAGGGTGATACATGTGAAGTGGGCTAAAATAACTTGTCAACCATTTGTCAACCCACTCCTCTAACTCACAATCATTCCAGGCTTGCATTGTACATGAAGAACAAAATCATGCCATCTTACGTGTATCAATACTCCATGAACCTACATTTGAGCTAAGGAAAGAGTGTAGCTCACTCGATCCTGTTAGTGTACAACAATCCTCATATGGTGCAATGTTAGTATCATCCATAAACCAAAAAAATCTATGAACTGAAGATGTACCTTCATTACCTGGACCCATCGAAGCATTACGCCACTTGACGATTGATCTTGCATCTATCAAATTTGCACTGTCTTTATACTTTAACTCTTCTCATGCTAATGCTATTTTCACACATTCTCTTGCACCATTATGCTCCCCCTTTCCATGCCCGGCCTCACAAAAGTTCCACTTATGTTGAACACCTGTAGTGAGATGCATCTTGCACAACCAGTAGAACATGCACGCATTCTTGAACTGTGCTGCACAGTTATCCAACCATATTATATGCTGACTTTATGCTATGCCCCTCTAAGCCAAATCACTGTAGAACATCTAGAAACAACCTTGCATGAACTCTAGAGAATGTGTGCGATCATCACTAATATAAAAGTGATACTCAATACCTTCTTTTGGTCCTCTGTACTATCAGCTACATGAATGAATGCTATGTACACAAATATTGAAACCTATGTGGAGTTGTAATACTATGATTGCACCTCACATTGTGGCTATAGAGTGTAGTTCTCTGCAAAGTCAACCAATGATACTATGCTGCCAATTGGAAATGTGTCCTTACATAGATTGAATTGTGTGTCCAACCATCGGGCTTTATGGGTATGCTTTTCATACTCATACACTATATTGTCATGAAACATGGACATAAAATGATACACTAGAATCTTCTGAATAACCAAATCACACCATTTTCCTTGAGACCCATCTTTTGTAACATATGCCATTGTTTTATACTTCTTGAACTCTACTAGTTTTTGTCCCACCTCATCTATGCTTTCCATATGTTGACATACTGGCATTTGTTGCAAGCCATTGCAACACTCGCATGAACCATCCAAGCATGTTGTCCTGTAGAATATTTGGCCATCCTCTATTTTACATAAATTTTTTGATAGGAACTCTCTTGAAGATTTTGGTGGGGATTCTATGCCAGAATCTTGCAAAACATCAGTAGTATGCAAATCTAAACATATAGAATGATAATGTAATACCCCTCATGTTATTGCTTGAATTTTTGACATTCTCTGTGGTTTTGTTTGGCACATTGTGGTTTTGATGATACTGTTGATATTATGTTGTGGTAGCTTAGACTGTTACTAATTATATACTCTTATGATGCCATGGATATTATGATGATATTTAATTACGATTGTTTTGATGAAATGATTTGGAATTCAGTAGACTAGAAAATAGTAATTGATGATTTTGATGCAAATTAATGTAAATTTATAATGCTTTAGATGATGTTATGAATTGTTAGGGGACAGGTAGCATCACTCGTTCGCGAGCGCCCTGCTACACTGCAAATCCTTCTCACAATGCCTTGTAATTGATTTTATGTATGTATATTGTATATCACCTTGTTGGATGCAGGCTTTGCAGGAATAAGACTCAATTCCACCTATTTCAATAGGTCTGGGGGAGCATTGAACCAACCCAACGGCAGGAAGTTGAATAAAGGTGACATGAAAGCAACTCCGTTTCAAGGTGTCAACAGTCTTGTACCTTCTTGGTTTGTGCGTCTTGGTCATAGTCATTGTGTTGTTGCATTCTCTTTCCAACAGATTTTGGAGAAATTTTGGCAGTCAATTTTTCCTGTTATAGTATTGCATTCCTTTATTATTCTGAGAATTCATTGAGGGATAAGATTTGAGTTGAGGGAGGATCTCGGAGCTGCTGCTGGAAACATTTGTTGGCGGAGGATTGGATCGACAAAAGGGATAGAGCTTCTACAGATCTTCTTCAAACGCAGGACGCCAGGTTCTTTTCTTATTTAATTGTTGTAGCATCAAATAAAATTTCAAATTGATAGGAATTGTTTCGCTGTGTATGAAATTTTTATTTGGGATTGGAATTCAAATGTTTGTGAAAAGAAAATCCATTGGGTTGTTGTTTAATCAACAGGGATTTAACTGGGGATTGGGATTGGTATTTGTCAAAATAGAATTTATGTGGGGTTCTGGGCTGTTGTTTATTGAAAAGGAGTTTTGTTTGCAATCTGGAAATGAACAGTAGTTCTGTTGTTTCATTTTTTTTTTTAAATATAATATACATATTTGTTTAAGGGCAATTTCCTTTCATCAAATTTCTGGGTTGTGATATTCTGGTTCATACATATACTTTATAAAACATTTCTTTTTATTTCAATTATGCACAGTGAAATGTACAGTATATATATCTTTCCCTATTTTTGAAATGCTCAAATTCCAGTGTATATACATATATATATATATATATTAGATATATATATATAAATATATATATATATATATATATATTAGATATATATATATATTAGATATATATATATATATATCCACATATATTTATACATATGAAAAATTTTGAACAAAAATTTAATTCGTCGAATTGCTCTGTCGGCCACTGTGCATAGTATTTAATTTTGGGTTTTATATATTATATTGTGGCTGTGTGGTGGTTCGGCCACGGTCGTACCCACCACACCGCCGATGGTACCGTGTGCCAGTCTGCGGACTGTCAACGGCAGTCCGAAGGACTGCCGTGAGCAGTCCATAGACTACCCACGGCCGGGCGTATTTTCCTGTGCCTGTGTGTTGGGATTAAAATTTCCCATTTAAATTTATATGTTTTTAAATTTCTTTTAATACTCGAATTCTATATTTTTATTTACTGTGCGGATTTTTATTTTTATAAATATATATATATGTATATATATATATTTATATTTGTATATATATATATATTTATTAATTTAATTATTTTGATTCCTCGTATTTAACTGTTGCTGTATTAATTATTTTTGTAAAAAAAAAAATATATTCTGTTTCTTTTTCTGATTAAAATAAAACAGAATCTGGTATAATGGAAATAATAATAAAATAGAAAGAAATCTTTTGTTTATCATTATTTTTTATTTATTAAATTACCAACTTAAAGAGGATAAGTTAGTAGAAAAATCAATTATGAATATATGACAGCATTGTTTATTTAATTCTTGTTTTAGTGGGAATATTTTTGGAAATAGAATTTATTATGAAAGTAAATAAGTTGTTCTTTTTATTTTTATTTTTATGAAATTTCATCTTGTAGAATTATTGGGTTCGGAACATTGTTAGTTCATTGATGTGGGAACCCTTTTTGTGTTAACACCTTAGTCTTCCAGAGGATGATGATTTTGTTGAATTTATACCTTTTCATCTTGAATTCTGCTGAGTTATGTTTTATAAATGGGGTGTACCGAATTATGAGATTATGTTATGATATTTAATTTGCGAGATGGGTTATGCCTCGTGTATTGTTTTTGTTGTTGTATTTCGATGTTCATGATTGGAATGGTACAACCCCTGGTTCTTTTGATTTTTGGATGGGTCTCTAGGGAGAGTGGCTCCTCGTGGGGGCCGGCGTCCCGCTTAAGGGGAAGGGCACAGGATAACCCATGAGTGAGTTATTAATCAAGTGAAAACCTAATAATTAACTTAGGAGGGTTGGGTAGTAATATCATTACAAGATTTTAAAATGGATGCCTCGTCTTCATTAGTGCTTACGTAGACTAATGGAAGGCTGAGAAGGCCATGGTCGGCAAGGTCATGACCTCGTCCTACGAGAGGTTTATGGCTCGGCATTAGTCACCCTATGGACCGGCGCCTCCAGTTGGGAGGAAGAGCACAGGATAGCCCATGTAGGACTATGCGATGACACTCTCCCCTAGTTGCCCATGAGTTTTACTTTATTGAGTTCCTCTGGAAGTAGGTTATGGGAGTTGGTTTAGATTGTTGTTGATTTGATTTAAATTGATTTATGATTATTGTTTTGATACATCTTTAGTATGCTTTGTGGTCTTGTATGATCTCATTTATGTTTGATTTATGATCTTAAATCTTTATGATACTATGATATGATGTTATTGTTGTTCATTTTAGTTGGAGTATTGTGTTATGGATCTATGTTGGTACTTTTTGTATGTTTGTACTTCTGTTGTCAGTCTTGGTCGGAGTTGCTTCTCTATCACCTCTTAGCATGGGGGTGGTTAGGTGGAACATGCTCCACACACCGTTGGGTTCCCCATCAGCGTTTGTTGGCTTCAGTCTCATCCAGTTGAAGATTTATTCCAGTTGATCTCCTTGTATTTTGATAATCTTGTATATTGTATTCATCCCACATGTTTGGGAATCATGATGTAACTATATTGATATGATGTAAAATTTAAAAGATGTTGTAATGTAGTTATCTACTTTGTAACTTTATTTGGCTATGTAATTTCTCATGGTTTTATCTTGTGATGGAATCTATGTATATATATATCTAATGTTGTCATTTATAGTTCCTTTTGATATCTTATGAGTTGATGTTTAGTAATGTCGATTTCGATGTGACCTCGTGGGCCCCAAAGGACATAGTTGATTATGTTGTTTGTATAAGAATGAAATGAAGTATATGTGCATGTATATGATCATTTAATATTTAGTATGTCGATTATTTGTTTTGTTTTTTTTTTTTTTTTTAAATAATTGCGTTGGTTATTTGTTTGTTCTTTGGGGCTTGCACGGCGGGCGTTATAACTTGGTATCAGAGCCAAGGTTGCACACGCTGAGGTCTCTGGGTAGTTATGTCCACTAGGCAACCTTTGCGTGTTGGCTCTTGAGCTCATGTATACCTTTGTCTTGTTGTGCAGAAGCATGCCTAGAGGTAGAGGTAGAGGTAGAGGTAGAGGCTGAGGAAGAGGCTGAGGTGGTGGCCATGGGGCTAACCAACCGAATCCTTCACCGCCAAGTTCTCACGGTCCTAAGTCTGAGGAGCAACAGAATTCTCAGAACAATTCGTCGGGTGGTGGACCGAACTCAGAACAGCCGGGGTTGGATGGTTAGTTGCAGCATCTTCTGGGTGAGCTTCTTGATAGATTGGGTCCTAGACCTGATGGGGATCAGCCGGTTGAGAGATAAAGAGAAAGGTCTCCAAGGCATAGGGGAGCTTCAACTGATCAGGATGCTTTATTAGCAGGTCATATGAGGGATTTAATGAGAGCTCATCCACCTACCTTCGATGGCTCTGGAGGAGGATTGGAAGCCGAGACCTGGTTAATTGATTTGGGCCGATGCTTCGCAATGCACCCTTATGGTAGTAATACCAAGGCTCGATGTGCTGTTATGCATTTGCGGGGTTTTGTGTCCACTTGGTGGTAGCTAGAGGAACATAAGTTGCATATGGATATCAATATGGTCACTTGGGAAATTTTCTTGGAAAGGTTCAGGGCTTGCTTCCTCTTAGATCATTGGAGGCAACGCAGGGCAGATGAATTCCACGATCTTAAGCAAATGGCAATGTCAGTAGAACAATATGAACGTCGTTTCTATGAACTGAAACAGTATGCAGGGATTAGCCATGATGAAGGGATGTTGGTTCAGCACTTTGTTCGAGGTTTGAACGCATGCATCAGTGGTGGTGTAAGGGTCTTCGAACCTAAGACCATGGAAGTTGTTGTCGAGAAGGCTCGTTTGGTAGAGGAAAACTTGGCTATGGCTTTGGGTGGTCATGTAGGAGTACAGATTGGTAGTGTGCCCACTCCTAGAGCTGGTTCTCAAGGGGGTCAGACACAGTCAGCAGGACCTTCTAAGAGTCGTTTTGGGCCTTCAAGAGGGGGTCAGCAGCAGCAATCTCAACCGAAGCACAAGAATGTTACTTCTCAGCAGGGTGGTCACTTTCAGTTTCGCAAGGATTGGAACAGCTTGCACTGAGTTTTCAGTCTCCACCTAGTCGTGGGAGTTTCCAGCAATTGAATGCTCCATCCGGGGAAGAGGTTTTGGTCGAGGTTCTAGATGTTTCTCGTGTGGGCAGCAGGGGCATATTGCTAGGATGTGTCCTCAGAGGAGCGCTTCAGAGTTTAGTCAGAAACTAGCTATGTCTGAGCCGACAGTGGGAGACGCAGGGAGATCTCACCGAGTCTTCGCAACAGTGGATAATCAGCAGGCGGATCATCAGAGTACCGTCATTGAGACCACAGGTTCATTACATAAGTTTAACATTTCAGTACTTTTTGATTCTGGTGCATCTGATTCTTTTATCTCTCCTTTAGTTGTTGAGCGATGTAAACTGGGGGCAATAAAGCAAAGTGAAAAGTGGCAGGTTGAGTTAGCTTCAGGATCCAAGGTTGTGGTCGAGAAATTGGTACAAGGTTGTAGGTTAGAGTTAGGGGCAATGTCAACTAAGGTGGACCTCAAAATTCTTCCACTTGGTTCTTATGATGTGGTCTTGGGCATGGATTGGTTAAGCTCTCATCGTGCCTTGATAGATTGTCGCCATAAAGCAGTGCGGTGTGTGGATGATTTTGGTAATGAGGTGGAAATTGTGGGTGTTCAAAGGCCTATTTCCTTGAGAATGATCTCAGCAATGTAGTTAAAAAGGTGTTTTCGTCAGGGGTGTCAGCTCTTTGCAGTATCGGTTAGTGACCTTGAGTCTGAGGGTAGCCGTGAAGTGTCTTTGAATGATTACCCTCTCCTTGTAGAATTTTCTGATGTCTTTCCTAGTGAGATTCCTGGTATGCCTCCTAGGCGAGAGGTGGATTTCAAGATAGATCTGGTACCTGGAGCTGAGCCTATCTCTCGGGCTCCTTACAGGATAACCACGCAGGAGCTCCAAGAGCTTCGTCTGCAGTTGGAAGAATTGTTAGCTAAGGGGTTTATCCGCCCTAGTGTTTCTCCTTAGGGAGCACCAGTGATCTTTGTCAAAAAGAAGGATGGGTCTCTCCGCCTTTGTATCGATTACCGTCAATTGAACAAGGTAACAGTAAAGAATCGTTATCCCCTTCCCAGGATTGATGACCTCTTTGATCAAATAAAAGGGGCAAAGGTATTTTCCAAGATCGACCTTAAATCAGGGTATCATCAGTTGCGGATAGCAGAGGCCGACATTCATAAAACTACATTTCGTACTCGGTACGGACATTACGAGTTCACAGTGATGCCGTTCGGGTTAACGAATGCACCTTCAGTCTTTATGAGTCTAATGAATGGGGTGTTTCGAACTTACTTGGATAGGTTCGTCCTCATGTTTCTTGATGATATTTTGATTTATTCTAAGTATATGGAGGAACATGAGGTGCACCTAAAGCAGGTTTTGCAGTGCTTAAGGGATAACCAGTTGTATGCCAATCTGGCAAAGTGTGACTTTTATAAGACTGAAGTTCAGTATTTGGGCCATGTGATTTCTGGTGAGGGAATTTTGGTGGATCTTGCTAAGATCCAGGCTATCATAGATTGGCCCATGCCCACTAATGTCTCAGAAATTCACAGTTTCATGGGACTAGCTAGGTATTATCGGTAGTTCGTTCAGGGCTTTTCAAGGATTACGCATCCTATCACATCGCTTCAGAGGAAAGGAAAGAAATTTCTTTGGACTAAGCAGTGTCAGATAGCTTTCCAAACCCTTAAGGAAAAATTGACTAGTTCTCCTATTTTGGCAGTACCGGATCCTTCAGGTGATTTCGTGGTTTGTACGGATGCCTCGTTGGAGGGTCTTGGAGCTGTGTTGATGCAGGATGGGAGAGTGATTGCCTATGAATCTTGGAAATTAAAAGACCATGAACTCAATTATCCCACACATGACCTCGAATTGGCCGCAGTTGTTCATGCTCTTGTGAGATGGAGGCACTTTTTGTTAGGACACCGGTTTGAGTTGCATACAGATCATCGGAGTTTGCAATACATCTTCACACAGCTGAATTTGAATGCAAGGCAGAGAAGGTGGATGGAATTTTTGTGCAAATATGATTTTGAGGTTAAGTATATTTAGGGTAAGGAAAATGTGGTGGCTGACGCTCTAAGTCGGCGTAGGCATGAGGTTTCTGTAATGTCTCTTGAGGTGGATTTGAAGAGTTAGATTCTCGCAACCCTTCCTTCAGATAGTTGGTTTTCAAAGGTGAAAGCTGAGGTAGAATCAGGTAGAGCTTTGGAGGGAAAATTTGCTAGTTATTCATTGGATTCGGATGGTGCTTTGCGTTTCTTTGGACGATTGTATGTACCTTCTTTAGAGGGCCTTCGTACCCTGATTTTGACAGAAGGTCATCGGGCACCTTACGCAGCACATCCTGGAGTCAACAAAATGTATGCGGATTTGCATTCGCTTTACTTTTGGTCAGGAATGAAGCGGGATATCGCTGACTTTGTGGCTCGATGTCTTGAATGTCAGAGAGTGAAGGCTGAACATCATCATCCAGCAGGATTGCTACAGCCTCACCTTGTTCTGGAGTGGAAATGGGATGTTATTTCCATGGATTTCATTGTTGGGTTGCCTATGTCATCTAGACGACATGATGCTATTATGGTCACAGTTTACAGATTGACTAAGGTAGCTCATTTTTCTCCTGTTCGATCTTCGTATACGACATCTTATGTTGCTAAGGTGTTCATGAATGATATAGTTAGACTACATGGGATACCACGGAGGATCATTTCTGACAGAGACCCGGTATTCACGTCTGCATTGTGGACATCTTTGCAGCAGTCTTTGGGAACTAAGTTGAACTTCAGTTATGCCTATCATCCTGAGACTGATGGTCAAACTGAGAGGGTTAACCAGGTGCTTGAGGATATGCTTCGCATGTATGTCATGGATCAGCAATCACATTGGGAGGACTATCTGTACTTGGTTGAGTTTGCATATAACAATGGGTACCATAGTTCTATTGGTATGGCTCCTTTCCAAGCTTTGTACGGTCGTCCTTGTCGCACTCCTTTGAGTTGGGATTGGCTGGAGGACAGGGTGCTTCTTGGGCCCGAAATTCTTAGAGATATGGAGCAGCAGGTGTCTCGCATTCAGGAGCATCTTGTAGCTGCCCAGGATAGACAGAAGAAGTATGCTGACGCTCATAGAGTTGATCGGCAGTTTGCAGTTGGTGATCGAGTGTTCCTTCGAGTGCGCCCGCGGAAGAGCCCAATTCGTTATGGAAAGGGTTCGAAGCTTGCACCTCGCTTCGTTGGACCCTTTGAGGTGTTGGAGCGGATTGGACCTGTTGCTTACCGTTTAGATTTGCCACCCAGTTTGTCGCGGATCCATGATGTATTTCATGTTTCTGTTCTTAGACCATATTTTCTTGATGTTACTCATGTTTTGGATTGGAATGCTCTTCAGGTCGAGGACGGGCAGCTGGCACTTGAGCCCGTGGCCGTGCTTCAGCGTCGGCGACTTACCCTCAGAGGCAGAGAGATTGATCAGGTAAGGGTTCAGTGTGACCCGAATGATGAGGCTTCAGCTACTTGGGAGGATGCCTCTCGTATCAGGGATTCTTATCCTTATCTTTTTACAGGCTTCCAGGAGTAAGCCAAATTTTAGGGGGGGAGGATGTAATACCCCTCATGTTATTGCTTAAATTTTTGACATTCTCTATGGTTTTGTTTGGCACATTGTGGTTTTGATGATACTGTTGATATTATGTTGTGGTAGCTTAGACTGTTACTGATTATATACTCTTATGATGCCATGGATATTATGATGATATTTAATTACGATTGTTTTGATGAAATGATTTGGAATTCAGTAGACTAGAAAATAGTAATTGATGATTTTGATGCAAATTAATGTAAATTTATAATGCTTTAGATGATGTTATGAATTGGTGAGGGGACAGGTAGCATCACTCATTCGCGAGCACCCTGCTACACTGCAAATCCTTCTCACAATGCCTTGTAATTGATTTTATGTATGTATATTGTATATCACCTTGTTGGATGCAGGCTTTGCAGGAATAAGACTCGATTCCACCTATTTTGATAGGTCTGGGCGAGCATTGAACCAACCCAACGGCAGGAAGTTGAATAAAGGTAACATGAAAGTAACTCCGTTTCAAGGTGTCAACAGTCTTGTACCTTCTTGGTTTGTGCGTCTTGGTCATAGTCATTGTGTTGTTGCATTCTCTTTCCAACATATTTTGGAGAAATTTTGGTAGTCAATTTTTCATGTTATAATATTGCATTCCTTTATTATTCTGAGAATTCATTGAGGGATAAGATTTGAGTTGAGGGAGGATTTCGGAGCTGCTGCTGGAAACATTCGTTGGCGGAGGATTGGATCAACAAAAGGGATAGAGCTTCTACAGATCTTCTTCAAACGCAGGATGCTAGGTTCTTTTCTTATTTAATTGTTGTAGCATCAAATAAAATTTCAAATTGATAGGAATTGTTTCACTGCGTATGAAATTTTTATTTGGGATTAGAATTCAAATGTTTGTGAAAAGAAAATCCATTGGGTTGTTGTTTAATCAACAGGGATTTAACTGGGGATTGGGATTGGTATTTGTCAAAATAGAATTTCTGTGGGGTTCTGGGCTATTGTTTATTGAAAAGGGGTTTCGTTTGCAATCTGGAAATGAACAGTAGTTCTGTTGTTTCATTTAAAAAAAAAATAATGATATACATATTTGTTTAAGGGAAATTTCCTTTCAACAAATTTCTGGGTTGTGATATTCTGGTTCATACATATACTTTATAAAACATTTCTTTTTATTTCAATTTATGCACAGTGAAATGTATAGTATATATATCTTTCCCTATTTTTGAAATGCTCAAATTCTAGTGTATATATATATATATATATATATTAGATATATATATATATAAATATATATATCCACATATATTTATACATATGAAA